>KZ651594.1:300965-330686 GCA_001010745.2 Gerris buenoi | reverse complement strand
GATACAATGAAAGACCGGGGCGTGTGCGAATGCGGAAACGGAGCGACCATATCTAGTGAAAGCATGGCCTCAGTGTCACGTATGAATCCTAGGGCCGGTTCAAGGTTCCCGTCCGAGCCGAAGAGAAAGTAGCTTACTTAGATTCCCTCCCTCACGATTAACAAGTTCTTTGAGCTTTCTAACTTAGTGTAGCCGAGATCTTGGGATCTTGGCTAATAGAGATCCTCTTTATTGCCCGATGGCCGACCTTCAGTCCCACGGCCTTACTTTCTGCTACAGATCAGCACCTGTTGTACTTTCTTGTACCCAGGCTTATACCTCATTTTGTAAACCCGACCATGAGCGGATCTTTTAATACCCGTTTCGAGTTGAATAAGTAACCGAGCTAATTTCTGTTTCGACGGGTTAATAGGGTAATGAAACAAATTCACCAATTACAGGAAGGATATTTCATTGATAATATCTATCTGCTATTTCCCAAAAATAATAATTTTTCCTTTGTCTTTAAAATTATGAAGTTTCATTAGCACAAAAAGTAAACAAGTTTTGCGAATATATTTCATAATTGCAACACAGGTACCAGTCCGTCTCTCTAAATATACAAATCAGCAACTGAGCTACCGCATAATATTTCTTGAATTATTGATTTAGTAAATCTAAATCATCTAGAGAAACTGAATTATTGTTTTATATCCTTCGCCTAACGGGATTGGTTTAACCCAAGAGTAGTTTGTTGAGCACTCGTTTATTTCTCTAGTAAAGTTGCCTTAATTGCCTTAGTTGAGAAACACAATCATCTAGAAGTGTTCCAATCTGTGTTAAGAGAAACAAGATCAGTTTATGCCAGTCCCCAATAACTGATAAGGGTTATTGTTTACAATCAATCCAATCCAATTGAGTTGGGGAACGATGCCCATTTTAAAACATGAAGAATGCGATATATATATATATATTAGGATATTAAAATAGCATTTTTTATGAGATAACATAAAAGATATTATCATAATTGTGTTTGGCAAATATATCTTTAAACGCAGTGTCTGGAATATTATTAAGCATAGTTGATTTATTAAATCTAGATCTAGATTATCCGGAGAGGTCCGCATAATAGATTTTGTGAACTACTTAAGTTTGTCGGAAATGACTCTCATCATGAGCCAACTCTTTGAGAATGATCCTGTAAATGGTTTGAAACTTCAGGATTTACAAGCTCCAGACATAGTGTCCTTGGAATAATCTAGATTTATTTGAATCAGGTAGCGTAAACTTTTTTTTCTAGATTAATATGAATGTATTTTAAAATAACAACATATAGTTAACTGCTGATCAGATTCTTTTACTTCATTCAACGCATGAATATCTTATGTACGTAAAACCCAAGGAGTAACGGGAGTATGTTGGGCCTTATAAAGTACAGGCTTAGGTATACCTAAGCCTTATTACTAATTTATCGGACTAATTGTTAGTATTAACTAGAAGACTTGGTAAAATAAAGGCAATTATTATATTCCTCAATCCCAGTCACTCAAACCTCCATTATTAGCTTAAGTTAAGCTTTACGTATAGCCTCACCATTGTAAGTGTAAAAAAGGTTTCATAAAAAATAACTTAAGAGTTGTATATGAAGCGAAGGACATACCGGTATAGTTAACATACATACCAGTATAGTTAACAACTTCCTCCAGCATGACCTGAATCAGCAGAATTACACAACCCCGTTTCATTTTCATACAGCACTCATACTTCGTTTCACTTAAAGGTTTTAATATCTTCTCCGCATTTAGAACCTTATTCATTTCCATGTATCGTCAATCGAATCGGTCGATACAATGAAAGACCGGGGCGTGTGCGAATGCGGAAACGGAGCGACCATATCTAGTGAAAGCATGGCCTCAGTGTCACGTATGAATCCTAGGGCCGGTTCAAGGTTCCCGTCCGAGCCGAAGAGAAAGTAGCTTACTTAGATTCCCTCCCTCACGATTAACAAGTTCTTTGAGCTTTCTAACTTAGTGTAGCCGAGATCTTGGGATCTTGGCTAATAGAGATCCTCTTTATTGCCCGATGGCCGACCTTCAGTCCCACGGCCTTACTTTCTGCTACAGATCAGCACCTGTTGTACTTTCTTGTACCCAGGCTTATACCTCATTTTGTAAACCCGACCATGAGCGGATCTTTTAATACCCGTTTCGAGTTGAATAAGTAACCGAGCTAATTTCTGTTTCGACGGGTTAATAGGGTAATGAAACAAATTCACCAATTACAGGAAGGATATTTCATTGATAATATCTATCTGCTATTTCCCAAAAATAATAATTTTTCCTTTGTCTTTAAAATTATGAAGTTTCATTAGCACAAAAAGTAAACAAGTTTTGCGAATATATTTCATAATTGCAACACAGGTACCAGTCCGTCTCTCTAAATATACAAATCAGCAACTGAGCTACCGCATAATATTTCTTGAATTATTGATTTAGTAAATCTAAATCATCTAGAGAAACTGAATTATTGTTTTATATCCTTCGCCTAACGGGATTGGTTTAACCCAAGAGTAGTTTGTTGAGCACTCGTTTATTTCTCTAGTAAAGTTGCCTTAATTGCCTTAGTTGAGAAACACAATCATCTAGAAGTGTTCCAATCTGTGTTAAGAGAAACAAGATCAGTTTATGCCAGTCCCCAATAACTGATAAGGGTTATTGTTTACAATCAATCCAATCCAATTGAGTTGGGGAACGATGCCCATTTTAAAACATGAAGAATGCGTTTTATTCAGCCTTATCCCATTTGCGGAAGATCAATGTAAATCTTTGTAATTCTTAAAACATTGTTCGACTATCTCGACATTCGATTAACGGTTAGCTTATTAGTTTATAAGCACCTTTCATTTTACGAGTAAGTTCTCAAATAACTTTAATGATTGAGACGTCAACGCGAGGAAAAAATTAAGGTGAGCGAATAAGTATAGTCGATTAAGTAAGATGTGCATTGTAGGCTACTTAATTTAATGTAGACACTATGAATGGTTAGTTCAGTTTTACTTCCGCATAATCACATTTTATACGATATGATATGCGTTGAAAAGTGTTTTGATTTTTTTCTCTTAGATATCCTCAATGAAGAAGAAAGGTTTTATAAAATATTCACATACTGGACGTATAGCGCCATCTAATGCGTTTAGGTATCCATAGTGTCAAGCCAGCTAGTCGATAAGCTAAGGCCTAAGCTGACAAGTATTGTTATAACCTTATTTTTTTTTCTCCGAGCCTCGTTCTAGACAAACAATCGGTCACGGTTGGAACGGCGTTAGACTGGGCAAGCGATTCTTAAGGATAGGTTGTGCAACTGCCGAAATAATAAGTAAGAAGGAAGCGTTAATACGATTTGATTTCCATTAAGGTGTTGGTAAGGGAATCGAAATGAATTAGAAAAGTAGACTTTCACGGGGAAGTTTGTCTATTGTGCAAGAAGTAGTTGGACGTGGTGGGGCTCACGTCGGCCCTCGAACGTCGTCGGTCAGAGCCTGGCACTGGGTCGTAGCCTCTTATAGCTTCTAGACCGAGTGACCTGTCGTAGTCTGCCTCTAAAACCACTTATCGTTCCTTACTTAATCCTCTGGTTATGTCGTAACTAAAAATTCCTTATAGAAGATGACCTCTGTGAGCAACGGATAACGAAATCTTCTGTCTACATTCACACCCAACTATTTTGTATAGTCATAAGATTTAACTAAAACTATATAAACAAAAGTCAGTATTATTCTCTATGTTTAGATTATAACTAACTATTTACCTTATCATTTTGATAACACCTATCTATACCTAAAAGTTCCTTTTCCTCTTCAAGTAGGATAGTAAAGGGATTTGACCCTAACGTAATCCTAATAAATTATGTAAACATATATCACTCTAAAACTAAATTGGTATAACTATTATATAAACTGATATTTTTAAAGCTGGTATTTTGGCCGGCGTGCCTTGTTATGCATGTAAACATCAATACTAATTTTATATGTTGCCAAATATTATATTAACTTGGTCCGTAGGCTTCCGTGGGTAGATTCGTTACAAACATCATTGGGTTTTCGGTGAAATCCGCATCACGTGGATTTCACCGGAAACCCAAGCTGTTTATGACGAAATATTATATTTTTGGTTTTGTTCTGAGATATATTTTAATTTTATAAGCGCTTTATTTTCTGCTTAATTCAATCATCTAAGAGTACATTGAATAAAATAGTGCTTGATTTTAATAATAGCTCTCTTAAGTTCTCTAATGGAGTGGTCTTTCGGTGTTCCGGTGCGGTGACCGCGTCATATTGGATGATGTTTCCGACGTTTCGTCTCTTATGCTAAAGGCATCTTCATGGTAGAGCATGTTGTTTTGATGAGAGAAAGAACGTGAATTATGACAGTTCACGTTCACACGTCACGTTTATAATCTCTCATTAGAACAACATGCTCTACCATGAAGATGCCTCTAGCATAAGAGGCGAAACGTCGGAAATATCATCCACTATGAGTCGGTCACCACAGAAGACCCAGAACTCAACACCAAGATAAGTTCTCTGAGTTTACATTTAATAATTCCTTTCTGACTTCTGCAGGTTTAAAAGTCGCAGCTACTGTACTTATCTTAAAATGTCCATAGGTCTTCTCTCTTTACTATGACTATTCTGCTTGAATGTGGTCACTTTCTTGTTTATTAAATATTTTATTACCAATCAAAATATAATAGTATTAAATTATACGTTTATTTTTTACATTTATGTAAAGAGTTAAATAAAAATACAGTCACACAAAACGAAGAAGATGATTAAGGTTGAACATTAATTCTGTAAGACGAAAATAGACTGGAAAATTGGCTTTAAAAAACTTCAATAAAATTACTACATGCCTTCTAGCGTAAAATCTGTCAAGTTTTACACGGATTATCAAGATAAATTGAAACCAATCAAACTCTCATTTTTATGATAGAAAAAGATCAAATGCACACTGACATTGACAGTTTCATTTAAATAGCCATGCTGTAATTATAATGTATTAAATATTAAATATATTATTATGTAAGTCTTATTTATTATGCATGAAATGCTTTTTAAAAGGCATCATGCTTAATCACATAAATTCGAAAAGTTGTCGAACTTATTGCAGAAATAAGAATCAAGATAGCTCATAATAAAAGGTATTAGCCATCTACATAAAAATAACAACAATAACAATTGATGTTATATATTTAATTGTTTCTAATGACAACTACTCGAAAATGCTCTCTATCGTTTGGAAGATAGCTTCGTTCATTTCTAAGTTATCTAAAAAGTTATTTACGAGTTATAGTTATTGGTTATATGGTTATGGATATTAATTTTTTTTTGAAAAAGTTAAAAAAGTGTTTCAATCTTCGTCGGAGATATGTGAGACTATTATTTTAAGACCAACCACAGGTGCCAATCCTTCGAAAGGGGCCTATGATCCCCTCCCCTCCCATCCCTAATAAACATTAACTTTACTCGTTTTCGTGACAATGAATGTAAAAACCTTGGATTCTGAATTTACGTAAGACATTCTAAATTAAAATTGTGAATTTAAATTAGTTATACTTAAAATTATCATTAGGTCTTTTTCTTTATTTTCACGTAGGCCCATAATAATATTTCCAGGATAAAAGTTTTGTTTTTCTTTTAGCCTTGCCTTTGCCTTTTCCCATCGCTATCATCATATTACAGTATTTTATTTTTCTACAAATAATTACCAACCTTACAATCATTTCCTTAGGTTACTTTTATATTGAAGGGAACTGCAGTTGACTACTCACATTTTTAGGAAATCTGCCTTACTAAGAAATAGTCCAGTGCTCTAAAATTTAAAATAAAATTTTCATCGCTTACCCATAATTTAAGTTTCATACTACATACTGAAGTTATACTTTAATAATAAACCATAGCGGCCTAAAGGTGAAAAAAGTTGAACAATTTAGCAACAAAAAACTGCATTTGCAAAAAATGTTATTGTTTATCTATGGACAAATTGGTTATAGTTTCTTTCTCAGCTGTATTGCATTTTACTTCTTCACATTTCTATGATGCTTTGAAATATTTATACAATAAAAGTTTTCCATCAATTCAATAAAGTTGTTTTGGTGTGGCATGGCGCTATGAGCGCCATGCCATCCCATTCTGGGCACCACTTCGACCAACTATTGTTATTGACAAATTATAACGGGCCATTAGTGAGCTAATTATGACCTACCATTCAAATTTCATCAGAATCAGCATGTATGGTGGTTCAGAATCAGCATGTATGGTGGTTCAGAATCAGCATGTATGGTGGTTCAGAATCAGCATGTATGGTGGTTCAGAATCATTTATACGGACAGACTGACAGCTAGACACGATCCCAAAAAATGTAACTCTAAAACTAATTTCTGTCCAAAAATAAACGTTCTTCAAAACGATCACACTGCTTCCATAAACCTTCGGTAGGCTTGGATACAAAAATATAAGAAATGCTAATAACACTGATCAAATTTTCATAGCATAAATCTTCTAGGATAAGATTTTAGACAATAAAGTTTATACGGATTGATAAAATCTATTCATGCCCAAAAAATCGGACTATTATTTTCAATCGCTAAAATATTAGATCATGCCAAGGCTACAAAATAACCCCTCAATATTTATTTGATTTTCAAATAAGAATGTATTGATATGATTGAACAGCGAAGGATAAGGATTAATTAATGTACAATATAAACTACTATTCTATAGAAGAACAAAAGATAAAAGATACCTGTACACAGAGAGAACTCAAGCTTTGAATGAAATGTCAATAAGAGTTATATAAATCGGATGTTGAATATACATTCTTCTACAAGTGTGTATTACTTTAATATAATATGTCCGCGAAAGAAAAGCGACTGAAAAATATTACAATGTGGTAATAACACCTTTTAAGGAAATCAAATCTATTTCCTGGTGTATTGGATTCATTGTGACAGATGAAGAATAAAATCTATCATTTATTCGAATCCATATCCAAGAAAAGGAAATATAACCAGAAGGACATACAGTTCCGATATCTACACTGTATTATAGAAATTATTCAGGGGAAATATACGATCAAAATTATCTCAAGAATATATTACAGGAAATGTATCCTTTTAAGAATACAAATACAATATACTAATAAAATAACTCAAACTGTAATTGTAATGTAACAAAAGTAGATAAATAGAATAGCTATGGTTGAGCGATTTAAGGAGTCTACATTTCCAAAAGATATCTTTTAATTCCTCCCAAAAAATGAGGTTCCGAACTAATATTTCTGACAATATTACAGAATGCATCATCATGGTTGTTATTAATTTATGGAACTGATGAGATCAATAAATGTTGTTGTTGCTTTGAGTTAGGCTTAAGTCCGATGTGTCGCTTTTCTGCAAGAAATTTCAAGGTTGTTGAGCCATGTGATATCGAAGGCAATAACTGATAAAATAAAGGTCAAAGGTTTAAATTAGTATTGTTTTGACATCGGCGTTGAAAAAGGTTGTGTATAGAACATGAATGGGGAAATCGTTCGTTCATTACTGTTACTGAGACTTAAGGCCCCCCCATACACGATCAAACATTTTGCGCAATCTTGATGTCGGTCAAATTTAGGCCATACATGTAAAATATCATGTTTGCGCAAACATCAAACAGCCCCATACACGGTCAAAATGTTTGCTCAAATTTTTGACCGTGTATAGGGCCTATAAGGATTCCAATAGACACTACAGCCTATAGCCGACTGCTCATAATAACTGAAACCAGGGCCGGATTTAGGCCTAGGCGACATTGGCGACCGACAAGGGGCCTGCACCACCGACGATTTTTTTGTTTTATACTTCCATTAACTTAGGTAATCTTAGAAATTAGAAATAAATCGTACTTATCAATGTTGGTAGGCTTCCGCGGTTGTAATTATAATTAAGTTCTAGGTCTTCCGGTGGTGACTGCGCTTTGAGACGCGAATGGTGTACGTCCCAACGTTTCGCTCCTAATGATAGAAGCATCTTTAGGGGTGTTCATGGTGTTCAGTTCACACCTATTCACACAGTTCAGTTTACTCCTATTCACACTTCACACAGTTCAGTTCCAAACTGTCTTAAAACTAGGACACCATGAACACTCTTAAAGATTCTTCTAGCATTAATAGCGATACATCGGGACGCACATCCTTCGAGACGCGGTCACAAGTCACTACAGGAAGACCTGTAGATATCCTACTTATTCATAGAGAGCGTGACAAAAATCTTCGTTTTAAAGTAATAATGACCAATCTTATTCCCGTTAGCAAAGGAAGCATTGTGGAACTAAATCAGAAAGTTTAGATAAGGCATATTTTTATATAGATTATTGATGATTGGGATTGAACATACGAAGAACACCTGAAAGTTCTAAGCCCCCCTTTTTCGATTTAGTTCCACAATATGCCCAAATCATAATTTCGTATACTGGACTGTTCCGCTCGTTTCAGGGAGCTAGGATNACACGAAATTTCACAGGATGTCGTTGTTCCTTCAGATCATTCACATTCTGAAATGCGACAAACAAAGAAATCGCACTTCACTAAAAACCACGTAGCTATTCAACAAATAAAGATATTTGCAATCGGGAAACGTTGTTATCATCAGCTGATCTGTACAAACCTAGCAACATCAAGCGGATTCCTCTAGGACCAACTGGAGCCGCGCAATTCAAACAGTCCACGTATTTTTTGAACAGACCTCGTAGGTGTCCCAGCTAATATGGAATAGCGAAATATCTCCAGAACCATGATAGATAGAAAGATGAGGTTTTCAGGGTTCGATAATGGCTGAAAAGGTGCTTCAAGAACATACGGTGAACACTTTCTGTGTTCAGCAGAAAAGTACGAAATTTACGAAAATAAAAAATAGTGAATAGGAAGCTATATTTTTAAGACTGGATTTGGATTCTATGGCTAAAAATAAGAACTTATTACTCTTGGAAAATTTTTGCTCCGAGCAGTTTGCCGTCTGGAGAGCCCTGAATGTGCTAAAATTGAAACTTTAAGTCCATTTTTCAGCTGAACTAATGGATTTAGGAAAATAATTCAAGAGACAAAAAATCTTGTTTTTAGTCATAGAATCCAAATCCAATCTAAAATTTATAACTTATGCGTAACTTTATTTTGCCCAAAAAAGGTGTTCAGCAGGGCTCAAAAAGTTAAAAACAATGATTAATAATGCATCTTCGTAAGAGTATCTTCGTATCTAATGCATCTCTTAAGAGGAGAACTGTCGCTTTGGAACGATCATCCATATATAACGTGGTCACCACCAACCACCAGAGAACACCCTAGAAATCTATTAAATATGAAGTTGATTTTTCACTTGTTTACTATAAGCACTGTCAAATATAAACTGCAAAGGTCCTGTATTGGGGTATCATAGCAACGGATTGTAAAAATAATAAAACTTAAAACAAACAATAACCATCGCGATGTAAAGTCGGTTAGGTTAGTGACGTTTCAAATTTCTAAATATTTGTATCAAGAGAATTAAGTGTCATGTAATTATGGTTATTTGAATAAATTATGATTTTAGCTGGAGAATGATCCAAGAAGGTATCGAAATATTGCAAAAGTAATGGTTTTATTTCATAATTACTCAAAAATATTTAAAAAGTCTGCCGAATTTTCCATAAAAATTGTTAATTTTCAGTATTCAGGCTGCAGTTAACTGGTAAATTACATATTACATTTTCAATCAACTCGCGGTCTAATCCCTTTTTTTATTAAGAAAACTGTCTGGATATATTCTAAGATCACTATCTTACAATAAGTTACCAATGAAGTAAGTTTAAATATAATACATTTAAGACACCTCTAGAGAATATGCTGCTAACCACAAAATCCATAATGCCTTTCGAGTTCTTTCACTCAAGACCTTGCATCCACCGATAGATAAACTTCGACAAGTTCACGACCTATCCTAACCTTCTCGTACGACACCTTTTAACTTTCAACAATCCATAGATTGCTAGCATAGCGTGCTAGCAATCTTCACACGCACTTTAACGAAAATAAAACTAATATACCCATTTAATTATGGGAACATTAGTTGGCTGATCATTAACGCATACCATAAATTGTCAAAATCAATCCCAATAAATTTGTATTGTTGATAGTGAATAAAACTAATCTACCTATTTAATTATGGGGACATTAGTTGCTTGATCATTAACACATACTATCTATTGTTGTCAAAATTAATCCCAATCAATTTTTATTGTTGATAGCGAATAAAACTAGTATACCTACTTAATTATGGGGACATTAGTTGGCTAATCATTAACACATACCGCATCTATTGTTGTCAAAATCAAACTCAATTAATTTTTATTATTGATAGTAAATAAAACTAAAAGAACCTGATGTATCAGTTTATCATTTATGCAATAAAAAAAAACAAAAAAAAAAAAAAAAAACGAAAACGAAACGAAAACGAAAACAACTATTTAATGAAGGTCGGTTTGATCCCCTTTAGTGTGTCATCATCAGTAAAGTAGATTGATCAGTTATTGCAAATTTTTAGCTATTGCTATTTAATATCCTCAAACGTGTTTTCCTCCAATGTGTGATAGGGACTCGTCATTAAAGGGACGAAGTTCAATAACCAAACAACGTCTTCACACAAAATGATAGTAATTGCAGCAATGGACCGGTTTAAGTTGTTCTAATGCAGCCTTCTTCAGATCATCTACGAAAACAGTAACAAACTTAAATTATTTGATTATGAAACAAGTGAAAAAAGGATTCACCATCTTTTCACTAGGTTTTTTAGTGGAAGACCTATTCCATCGTTTTAAAAGAACTTTGTATCACATTAATGATACGTTGATTAGTCGTGTTCGAGCTTGTTATGCCAGTATTGCAGATGGTCATTAAAGGTATTGTACGGATGACCGATTCGATTATGAAACAAGGATAAATTTGCCAACTTTTTTAGTGGAAGACCTACTTCATATTTTTAGAAGAACTTTGTTGCTCATTAATGATTTGTCGATAAGCCGTGTTCGAGCTTGTTATGCCAGTATTGCAGATGGTCATTAAAGGTATGTTCGGATACGCGGAGCAACTCAAAACAAATTGATTACAAACTCAAAACACCAACCATTTGACAATGAGTTTCAACCTGTGAAATTAAATGGGACACCGCACACGGAGCAACTCTCTACAAACCGGGTTTCCTTTCCGTCAACTCAAAAATGACTGGAGTTTCCAGTTGAGTTTGTTTTGAGTTGCTCCGTGTGCGGAGGGCCTTAATGATTTGTAAATAAGCCGTGTTCGAGCTTGTTATGCCAGTATTGCAGATGGTCATTAAAGGTATGTTCGGATACGCGGAGCAACTCAAAACAAATTGATTACAAACTCAAAACACCAACCATTTGACAATGAGTTTCAACCTGTGAAATTAAATGGGACACCGCACACGGAGCAACTCTCTACAAACCGGGTTTCCTTTCCGTCAACTCAAAAATGACTGGAGTTGCCAGTTAAGTTTGTTGTGAGTTGCTCCGTGTGCGGAGGGCTATTGATACCAAATTCACTTTTCTATATAATCTAAAGGAATTACTTCTTCGTCGTTAAAATCCAGTAACTAATGACATCTTGAGGAATTCAAGTGTTTAAAAATAAAACTAGTTGTCGAATCTTCATTTTCTCACGAGCTACTTAAAATTTTAAACACATTTCTACCCAGCGATATGGGCCGAATATTGCCGAATAAAACCTCCGGTTTTCACATCCCACTTGCGGTCACGTACATTGGTTTACATATGTTCTGTTCAGGGTAGGCCTTGCCAAATCAAATAACTCCTTAACCCAGAAAGGAAACACTGGAGACGCAAGTAAGATGATGATTAGGTTTCTTGTAGTCGATTCGTTAATAGTTAGTAAAGGAAGTTTGGCTAGTGGATTGGTCTGGATATAAGGCGCCTTGGTGCTCTTAATATNAAAAAAACTAATTTCAGTTTTCAGCTTTTCCACAAACCCTTCCTCAGGGTATCCAAATTAGGTGACACAATCTAATTGAAACAACCTATCTAAAATACAAACTAAATAAAAAATAATAATAATTATAATCACACTAATAATAATAATAAATAAAACAATAAAAAAAGTACAGTAATTAAAAAACTTTACAGTTACGAGTACGTCAAAAACAGTTGGACTTGATTAACATAAAAAGTAGATAAAAATTACTGGAAATAAGTGATAAGCCAAATTGTTTGATTTTTGAATTGTAAATAATGATGATTCATATTAAACATTAGTTATTCTTTTTTTTATTCTTGTACAACCTATTCATACTTATCATTTTTCCTTTTTGTGTTTTCTTTTTTGTTGGTACTTCTTTAGATTGTTACTCTCCTTTTTGTAGAATAAAAACGAATTTGACTGAATAATTGATACAAGGGGATGTTTAGTCTTATATACTTTGGGACAAAAGAATATCACAATTGTTTTTACGAGGGGAAGGAAGAACAGTCTAAAAAAGAACATTCCGTAAACCTTCTATAGAGGGTTACTCCCATTTTTTTTTTTTTAAAGGGAGTAACAATCTAAAGAAGTGCCACTTTGTTGGTTTTTTTTATTTTGCAAATATTAAACCGGTGCTAATAACCGTTTAAATTCGGTGTAATATAGATGTTATTTTAATTATTTATCTCATTGTTTATTCAATGAGTTCTATACAGAGATTGTTTGAATTTTGCAAAACAAATGTAAAAGTAAGGCAAAAAAAAACCTTCGATTACAATTTTAATTTAATTTGCCCGTATAATTTTACAAAGAAACCGGTATGCATTAGCCATAAGATTTAGTGATCTTTTGACATTCAAATGAATAATTATGTAAGATGGATGATACATTGATTTTACTATAGGTCCCTAGTAAGTATGTATTTATAGTATATACTTCATACCTACTCAAGTAGCTCACCCAGTATGGGTATCTCTACTTAAGTGCTACCCAGATGAGTAGTTAAAACAGCTGATTAAGTTGAGTTAAGTTACACAGCTGATTAAGCTGAGTTAAGTTACACAGCTGATTAACTTGAGTTAAGTTACACAGCTGATTAAGCTGGCTTAAGTTACACAGCTGATTAAGCTGAGTTAAGTTACACAGCTGATTAAGCTGAGTTAAGTTACACAGCTGATTAAGCTGAGTTAAGTTACACAGCTGATTAAGCTGAGTTAAGTTACACAGCTGATTAAGCTGACTTAAGTTACACAGCTGATTAAGCTGAGTTAAGTTACACAGATGATTAAGCTGATTTAAGTTACACAGCTGATTAAGCTGAGTTAAGTTACACAGCTGATTAAGGGATACGCCAACCCCATGACATCCATTTAATAATATATATATTTGTATCAGCCCTTAGGCAATCTAAAGCCCTTCATGTTTTGTTTTTGCCACGGATTTATTATTATTATTAATCTGTTTCCAAGAATGTGTATCTAAGAATGATTTTTACAGCTTAATACGTGTTATAGCTAAAGTTTGGTCATAAAATGTTTTTTTATTTTATAAACAAACAATTGTATTAGTTCAAAACTAATTACATTGATTAGTCCTAACAATTTTATTACCATAATTGAAATCATACTATAGTAACAATAGGCATAGTTAGCCTTTGTCTAAAATCAGTATTATTCTCAAAATGTAATTTGCTACAACTAAAACAGGAACGTGGTCGCAGTTGTTGCCCCTAGCATAGCTGAGAGTTAGGCGAGGAAGAAGAAGAAGGTGGTATGATAAATTAGTAAGGGAGAAGGGACAAAGGGACATTAAAGGGACGGAGAAGGGAACAGGCAGCTGTGAAGGGAAAGTTGAAGTGGGTGAATTATTGATTATTCTAACCACGTTTGTATACTTTCGTAATATAAATGTTATATTGTATAAGCCCATAATCACAAGATAGTCACATTACTTTGCGTGCATTCATTGTTTTCCATTGTTCACATCTCTCGAATATGATTTAAATCTGAAATACGAAATAAATCCGAAAAAAGTTATTATTAATCGGTTTAATGTACATTACGTTACTTATGTTTAGCATATACTGGTTTCGTCCATTGCAGTCCTTTTATTTATTATTTGTAGAAGGTTGGGTTGAGAAAACTTGGTCAAAAGTACTACCAAACTATCACATGAGGTTATTTATAGTAGGTATAGGTTGAGTACTTTTGGTCAAAGGTACTACCACATTATCACATAAGGTTATTTGTAGTAGGTATAGGTTAAGTACTTTTAGTCAAAAGTACTACCAAATTACCACATAATCGCCCGATATACTTGAAGAAAGTTAATAGTAAAAACGTGTGTTTTGTTACATAAAATAATACAATATAATTACCCGGTATATTTACTTTTACCACAAAATTACTTACTTATTTCCTGTTACTTGTTTTCATGTTGGAGCATAGGGCCTTTAAGAAATTCCCGCTATTTTCTTTGGTCATGACTAGCCTAGCCGTCTTAAATTCTTACCACATTCTCCTATTCTCTCCACACTTCTTCATCAATCGACCGTCTTCATTCCACCCGATTTTTCTCGAACCTACCTGGTTACTATATTGCTTTTCGTTTTTTTTTTTTTAATCTTCTTGTTTCCTAGAGAATCCTTCTTGTCAATCCAGCCCACTTTCCGTCAAGTTCAATGGGCATATGCTCAGCTTTTTCCTACAGGCCCTTATTTTGGATTATATATTTTCCAAGGTATATTACAAGATTATGATACAACTAGTACTTAGAATACAATGTATTTACAACAATGTATTGAGGCCTTGCCTTCCCACCCCCTTACTACTACAACAATATATTTACTTGTTTAACAATATTTATATAAAACATAAGTGTTTTTATCCTATACCCAAATAAAAAAGTGAAAAATAGCTGAAACTTCATGTAATTATCTAGTACATGATTGAATATTTTAAACAATAAATATTACGTAAAATATCAGTTGGTTCCGCGCAATATTGTTTTTTATGTAGGTGCAGTTTTTAACAAGGTAGAGGTTATTTGTTTAAATAATGAGAGAGTGAACTCTAGGAGTTATATAATATCTGATATTTTGACATTTGACAGATGACCGCTAGGAATATGCAATAGTTAAGTTCCGATCAATAGGTCACATCATCGTAGGTCAAAAGGCTATTGATTTGCTTCAATTCTAAAAATAACTATCAGTTTTGTTTAGTCAATACTGCATTTCTATTTCTTCCTAAAAACCCTTTTTATTGAATTAGAACAATCTTGCGCTTCGGCAGTTCATTAGACTAAAAAGTAAAAACTACTCTTCCTTTTTTGGGAAGGCACGTATGAAGTGGATCAGTTATGCAATGCCCTTGTTTATCCTAGCATTTTTTAACATCAGTAATTACATAAGAGTATTTTTTTTTTCACTTACTGTGACCTACATTAAAACAGTGTTACTATTGTAATGTGAACAAATATACTAATTCTTCTTGACCATGATCCAAAAACAAGAATTTTAGGGATATGATCTAATATTAGAGAGTCATTTTATCCAGCTGAGAAAATAATTATATTGCTAATTATAGAAAGTGCTTGCACTTTATCTTTAAGGCTGATAAGCTTAATAAAAAATATGGACGAACATGAATTGTCAAAAATACTACTCTAATTTAGACATTACCTATGATCTGATATTATATAATTTATAGATAAATCACAAGCAATAGTTTTTGCCCTGCAATTTTTAAAGTTCGTGCTTCGAAGTAGTACTTGTTGCCTATTGGTGTCTAACAATATATAATTTAAAGGCCATCTATATACTAAGTAGATGTAGAGCATTATTTGTTTAAATAATCAATTGAAAACATTCCGTGTTATCTGAATATAATTTATTGGCTAATCTCTAATAAAAAGAGTTTTATGGATTACATTTTTTTAAAATACCTATCATTTATTATGATACAATAATTTTTTTACGTATAAGGATAGAGTGTATCGTTACATTTATACTGTATTATGACTGATGAAAACATGAAAAAATGTGTACATTATCAAAAATGAAATCAAATTATTATTCTTCGAAGATTAAACCTATATTTTATTAATTCATTTAAACTAATTACGATATGACATAAGAGGTGACAACATAGTGATATTTTAATTAGGTTTTTTGTACAAAAGAGACCATTTCCCTTATACGATATAAATTAGTTAATTTTAGTTAATGAAAATTAATTTAAATGTTCCTATCTTCATTATTTGCGCACACATATTATATTATTTGGTCATATTTCCATACTATATAATAGAGTATTAAGTACTATTATAGAGATAGAGGACTATAAAGTGGATATAGAGTTGTATTATTAAGTACTACAGAGTATAAGGGAATACAGAGAATTAAGTACAGAATTGGTTTTAGTTGACCAGATCCATAATAAAATAGGTGTAGTTCTAAAGATAGTGTACTATAGAGCAAATATAGAGTTGTATTATTAAGTACTACAGAGTATAAGGGATTACAGAGAATTAAGTACAGAATTGGTTTTAGTTGACCAGATCCATAATAAAATAGGTGTAGTTCTAAAGATAGTGTACTATAGAGCGAATATAGAGTTGTATTATTAAGTACTACAGAGTATAAGGGATTACAGAGAATTAAGTACGGAATTGGTTTCAGTTGACCTGATCCATCATGAAAGAGGTTTAGTTCTAAAGCTAGAGTACTATGGAGCTGATATAGAGTTGTTTTATTAAGCACTACAGAGTATAAGGGACTACAGAGAGTTAAGTACGGAATTGGTTTCAGTTGACCTGATCCATCATGAAAGAGGTGTACTTCTAAAGATAGAGTACTAAAGAGCGAATATAGAGTTGTATTATTAAGTACTACAGAGTATAAGGGATTACAGAGAATTAAGTACGGAAATGGTTTCAGTTGACCAGATCCATCATGAAAGAGGTGTAGTTCAATAACCTAAGAATGTCTTCACACAAAAAAAATTAATAATCAATTAACCGGTTTCGGCTGTTCTAAAGCAGCATTCTTCAGATAATCTCGAGGTTAATGGATCAACTTTGAAAGTACAAGTCACCTTGTATTTGTTACATTTGTACTCAAAAGTTAATGAATTGTACAATTGTACATTTAAAGTCGACCCAGTAACCTCTAGATTATCTGAAGAAGGCTGCTTTAGAACAGCCGAAACCGGTCAATTGTTTCAATTGCGATTTTTGTGAGAAGACCTTTTTTGGTTATTGAACTACACCTCTTTTATGATGAGTCACTTTGTTTGGTTATTGAACTACACCTCTTTTATGATGAGTTGCTTTGCTTGGTTATTGAACAACACTTCTTTTATGATTAGTCGCTTTGTTAGGTTATTGAACTACACCTCTTTTATGATGACTCAATTTGTTTGGTTATTGAACTACACCTCTTTCATGATGAGTCGCTTTCACACAGAATTAGATCCAGCAATGGTTAAGTTAAAACAACCAAACGCTCAATTTTACCCTTCTTTGCGTAAGTTCTAGGTCATAGCTTTGATCTAAATTCTTATTGCTATTTCAGGCTTAAATAATTTTAACATCATTGCGTGAGTAATTTTTTGCCCTAATCCAAAATTATTATAGGGTACCCTATTAGGCTGTTAATCCCCTATGTTGTTTTAGAATATAAATGACTTTGAATATATAACTATTAAGACACAGGGATGTTTAATCCAATGTACTTTGGGACAATGGAATATCACGCTGGCTTTTATTAGGGGAGTAACAGTCTAAAGAAGAACATTCCGTACACCTTTCTATTGATTGTTACTCCCCTCTGTTTATTTTTTATAAGGACAGTAACAATCTAAAGAAGTCCGAAAGATTAATTTCTTAAATGTGAAATTTAATTTTCTATTTGTAAAGCTTGCATTATTAGTTGTAAAGATTAATTTCTTAGTTTTTATAAGTTATTACAAAACTAGAAGTTTTAATGGTCTTTGCAGTTGCTATGGAGTAGATCTTGAAGAAGTTTTGTTACCCTTCCCAAGGTAAACAATTAAGAGCATTTTATAGCTAAATGCTAAAGATTTATGTCTTGTTAAAAAAAAACTAAAATTGTAAACTTTACTGTTTTAATCAATTTTTAATTACACCTTATCAGTTTATTATCAATTTATAATAATAAAATAAAATGCTGATTTCACCGGAAAAGGTTTACACTAGTTTAACAATTATATAACCAATAAAATTGATCAAAACTGTTTCCCTCGAATTCTGTTAATAGTGATTTGATACACTGGTAACACTGGTAATCTCATCGTTTAGAGGTGTAAATTAGCCGATCTCCCGTCCTGTAACATCCTAAAGTTAAAATTTTTAAGTTTTTGGTAGTATTCACAACGGAACGTTAAAATTTTAATTTAAATCAAATTAGAATTATTATTAACTACGGGTGACAGACAGAGAATGCTCTATTTTCGTAAAAATGTCGACTTCTAGATTTGTGGAAAAATTGAAAGATTAATTCGGGACTAGGTATCGTTAATGACAAAGGAAATTATTCTTCAGTGTAGCTTAGTTGGCAAGAGCATTATACTGGAAATATAGAGGCCCGTGGTTCGAGTCCCGGCACTGGAGCCTATTTTTCTCTATCTGTCACCCGTTGTTAATAAAAATTATAATTTAATTTAAATTAAAATGTAAACTTTCCGTAGTATGAATACTACCAAACAGTTAAAAATGAAATAATAAATAGTATCTATTTTTAGGTAATATAAGTTATATAAACAGCTTGGGTTTCCGGTGAAATCCACGCAACGAATGATTTAATGTCCGACGTTTCGCTTCCACTACTGGAGGCATCTTCAAGGTTGTGGTGCATCGTGATGTTGACTCGAAGCAAACACACGATTAACTGACGACTGGAGAGAAGATCGGCGTATTCCAGTTGTCAGTTCATCTTGTGTTTGCTTCGAGTCAACATCACGATGCACCACAATCCTGAAGATGCTTCCAGTAGTGGAAGCGAAACGTCGGTCATTTAATCCTTCGTGAAGCGGATTTCACCCGCGGAAGCCTACGCACCAAGTTAAAATAATTTATAGTTATCCAAAACAAATAATTATTATTGGTATAAGTAAACCTAAATATATAATTAACTGGTAAAAACACTTCAGTATTTCAGTTGCAACTTAAATTTACAGTAAGACCTACTGAAATTTAATCTCCAATAGTTGAACTTCTGACTTAACTTACATTATGTTCAACTAAATTCTTCAATCAAAGAAAAATAAAAGTCTCTCCACAAAAAGGTATTTTGCCGTAAATAACATTTAACCTATTAATAATTCATCTTTAGATGCTAAGCCGGCAGCTGTAGATGGATTCACTGAGTCTCATTTAATTGTGGATTAATGATAATAATTGTATGCCTAATTGTTAATAGGTTGAATGCACTTTGCGGTGAGATTTTTGTTTTTATTTGATTATGGCCTTTGGATGACAACATCAATAAAATTAATCAATGACATTTAACAAATTAATTTTTTTTTTTCATTTACATAATCACTATGAGTTAAAAAAAAAAAAAAAAAAAAAAAAAAAACTTTAAATAACAAAGTCTGATTGTTTCTCACATTCCTTAAGTTGTTTAAAAAAAAGTAAACCAGAACGGACTGATCAAAGTCAAGTTTACAATTAGGGTCATGAAGCAATTATAAACTTTTACGCATCTGACCCTGTGATAAAAAATCTTTATTTTAACCCAAAAAAATACCTGTTTACGTAAATTCTATAATTAAAGAAAAACATAAGTCTCTCCACAAAAAGGTATTTTGCCGTAAAGAGCATTTAACCTGATAATAATTCATCTTTAGATGCTAAACCGGTAGCTGTAAGTAGATTCATTGAGTCTCATTTAATTGTGTATTAATGATAATTGTAATAATTAATTAATTATTAATAGGTTGAATGCACTTTGCGGTGAAATAAATTATTTGTGGCGAGATTTTTGTTTATATTTGATTATAGAATTTGGATGAAAACATCAATAAAATTAATCAATGGCATTAAACTGATAATTTTTTTTTCTTTTACATAATCACTCTGAGTTAAAAAAAAAAGATAAAACAAAACTTTAAATAACAATGTCTGATTGTTTCTCACATTCCTTAAGTTGTTTAAAAAAAGTAAACCAGAACGACTGATCAAAGTCAAGTTTACAATTAGGGACATGAAGCAATTATAAACTTTTACGCATCTGACCCTGTAACCATAAATCTTTATTTTTAACCTAAAAAATACCTGTTTTACGTAATTACTAATTCTATACAGTATAAGTATTTAAAATGCAAAACAAGTAAAATACAAAAACAAAAAACTAACAATAACTTCGTAACATTAAGACAGTGATAATTTTGCATAACTCACCTCTTATAATACACATACTATTTTTACCCCTAAGAAATTTTCTAGGAAATACGAGAAAAAGCAGGTAATTTAGGAGGGAAAAAATACATAACAGATAAAAAAAAACGAGTTACGTATCTTATCGTGAACTATGCGACATTGTCAGCTGATTGCGTATGGTCGGGTTAGACAGCACCTTCACACTTAAAAAAGGGAGTAGTTAGAAAAAAAATCTAATTACATGGTCCACGCAAGAGTTGACAGGTGGGTAATATCGGTGACAATGGCACACATAAGGTTCGAACGAGACCTATATCACCTATTGAAAAAACAACGACCTCTCCAACACCAGAGCTTTTCAATGGCAAACAATAAAGCTACCGTTCTAAAGGTTCAATGTCTTGCTCCATATTTTTAAACAAATGAAAGTTCCAAATGAGTTTAGCTTGAAAGATAATGAGATGGAACGTTTTCAGTATATCACGGCCATTCTGAATTTGTCACTATTTACAGGTCACTTATAAACAGATTTTAATTCACCGTTACCACAAATTATTTAAGTAAATTTAGTTGTAGGAGTTTAGGCAGTAGTTAACATAAATAGTATTTGTAGTAAACCTACACACTGTTTGTAGTAAACCTACACACTGTTTGTAGTAAACCTACACACTGTTTGTAGTAAACCTACACACTGTTTGTAGTAAACCTACACACTGTTTGTAGTAAACCTACACACTGTTTGTAGTAAACCTACACACTGTTTGTAGTAAACCTACACACTGTTTGTAGTAAACCTACACACTGTTTGTAGTAAACCTACACACTGTTTGTAGTAAACCTACACACTGTTTGTAGTAAACCTACACACTGTTTGTAGTAAACCTACACACTGTTTGTAGTAAACCTACACACTGTTTGTAGTAAACCTACACACTGTTTGTAGTAAACCTACACACTGTTTGTAGTAAACCTACACACTGTTTGTAGTAAACCTACACACTGTTTGTAGTAAACCTACACACTGTTTGTAGTAAACCTACACACTGTTTGTAGTAAACCTACACACTGTTTGTAGTAAACCTACACACTGTTTGTAGTAAACCTACACACTGTTTGTAGTAAACCTACACACTGTTTGTAGTAAACCTACACACTGTTTGTAGTAAACCTACACACTGTTTGTAGTAAACCTACACACTGTTTGTAGTAAACCTACACACTGTTTGTAGTAAACCTACACACTGTTTGTAGTAAACCTACACACTGTTTGTAGTAAACCTANTATGTCTAGCTCTATTAAACGTACATCTATCTATGAATCTGTTTAGCAGTCGACGTAAATGTTAATTGCTTGATCAGCATTCAAACTAAAATCGGTATTATTAATTCAAATTTTATTAATTTTTACCTCCTAATTAAAGAGAACGAAATCTACCGAACTTGTCAAATTAGATTTCTATTATTAGGGGAAAAAAAAAAAAATAAATAAAAATCTGACAGCTTTAGCTTTTATAAGAACCATAAATGCTTTTTTAATAGCCTCGGTGTATACCTTTCAAGCAAAGAAGTACAAGAATTATTTTAAAGCTCAACTTTCCATTAGCAAACAAGTTCACGAATACCGTCAAGCACTTACAGTCAAAAAGATTAACGACAGTTGGGTGAAACTAATTCCGGATATAACGCGCCAAGAATTTTTTACTAAGACGGCTTACGTAAGAATTTGTCATCGAGGCTCCGGAGCAGTCGACTTTTACACGGTTATCGAGGGATATTGTCAGGCGCATCTTCGATTACGGGTCGGGGCGGGATTCGTCAGACGTACCGTGACTAAATCCTCCTGCAGCTTCGTTTACCTAACTCTATTGTCGTGACGGTGGAAATACGGGAGGTCCGTCCAAGACTAAAACGGACGTTTTTCCGAGTAAAAGCAACGTACGAGGTAATTTAAAAAAAGAGTGTATTCAGAATTCTAATTGAGGACGGGTAAAATTGGGTGAAATTGTACGATGAAAGAAACCGTTTGAATGTGAAACGGCCGTGAGAGAAATGCCGTGTATCATAATACGGAGTGGGAACCTTGGGTAGGCCGATGTGGGAAGCTAGGACCGAGAGTAATACCGATCAGCCAGGAGGTTGGGGCTTCAAGAGATGCTACCAGCTACTCGCACTTGCATAACTATCAGCTTTCTAACGTACAATCCTCACTTTAATTGAGCCTTATTCTCCCCTCATACTGATTGACGGAGTAACCACCTCAATCCTCGATGTTCTTACACCTTATTATCACCACTGACCGTGAATTGCACCAACCAACTCTCCTTTAAAGGATAAAATCCAACCTTAGTTCTGCAGTCCAGTTCAGAGTTTATTTTTCCGCAATAAACATCAATTGACCACATGAATATTAGGATTTATTAAACTCTAATACTCTCGATTAAGTATATAATACTTAATCTCACTTTCAAAGTATATATAATGTCATAAAAATGATATAAATACGATAAATAAAAGAACACACATAAATTCAAATGATAAAGATAATGGAAGCCGTAAAGTTAATACCATATTTATATTTAGGTTAATTCTTAACAGTTGTAGTTAATTTTGAGTTAATAAGCATAAAAATGATAATTAGTTTCAGAAAAAACACAATATAGGAATTAAGTATATTTAATACATCCTTCACTTGCTTATCCCCGTAATCAAAAATTTAAAACACATGTAATTTGAAATTTATTTGATAAATGATTAAGGTTTAGCGTATAGATATGATTGTCCATGTCCAGATATGTTACATGGTTGACACTAGTCATCACATCGAGTAAATGAATAAATTAGTCAGATTCTTCATCTGCAATCGGATCGTTAATGAAAAACAGAAAAACTTCTTCTAAAGGGTTGCTTTCCAATGCAAGCATGATAGCAAGAGTATTTATAGAAATTAAAATTTGATAAATGTAATCCATGATTAGGTACACTCGTAAGAAAGAGGGAAAAGGCGAAAATCAGGAAATTATTTTCATCGAACCAATTTAGAAAACAAAAGTTTAAAAGTCTTATTTCATAATTCGTATAATCCTGCTACGAATATAATAGTAACTAGAGTATGAATAAAGATCGCGTGCCGTTGCACAAGCAAGTTACTTCCTAATTCAATCCTAAAACCTTGCCTCTACTGGACTTTTTGACTGAACGTTCTTTTTAAAAGAAGTTTAGAATATAACTGTTAACGAATAAATATTAGAAGTTCGAAAGGGATCGAATATTGATCTCGGTCCATTTCCAATTTACACTTCTGAAGTTTAATGATTTCGATTCGAAGCGAAGCGAAAAATATGGAATAGGAAATATCCATGCACTTCTCGGATGGTTACCCAACCTTTCCATCTGAGAATAGAGTCAGATGAGAACAATTTTCTCTCCTTGTATTTTTCATGACTTTTTTTTTTTATTAACTTTTTATCTCTTCACGACGGTCGTTACAGCCGAATGCAAAATCGGCCTCGGGTTATCCTCGGCACGAAGAGAGAAAAAGCAGGTTCACCCTGTAACGGGGAAAACAGGTTCCTTTTGGCTTACAAACTCGTCAAGACCTAATGTTATTAGCGAATTCATCTTTGGAGAAGGTAGATCGACCTATTGACCGGATTGATCCCGTGAGAGACTCTACAAAACGAACTATGTTACAGTTATGCTTGCAATCATCAATTTTTATCCTTACAATTCTTTGCAAGATAATTTTTCATTGATGATCTATATAAATGAAATTCTATAGCAAAAATATTAATGAAATATTTTATTTTTTTTAGAATGCTTCTTCGCTAGTGTTGTACATGATTATCTTTGTCCACTGAAAAGTGACTACTCGTGACTAAGCGACCCGGCAACTTAACATTCCAAGCCAAAATGTATGAATGTATTTTTAGGAAGCTTGTACGTAAAATGTCAAAAAATCATTTCTTTACTCAACTTTTATAGTTGAGTTTAAAAATAATTTAATATTTAATTATTAGTTATGTCCAAATTTAGAGGAAAAATAAATGTATTTCAACTTTTACTTACGGAACCTGAAAATCAATAGTGATTATAAGAGCCTAACCCAAACATTCCCATATGCAAGCCCGCATATGGGGACCCGGACGAGCATTTCGCCCGGACACACCGCACATCCGCGCTGTGCTTTTACTATGGTCATACTACGCGGGCCCGCGTCCGCATCTAGCTGCGGGCAAGACCCACACCGTGTGAAAGGGGCCTTAATCTACCTCAAGAAGATTGTAGACGTGAGGAATTTTAATAACCTGTGATACAAGGGTCCTCTTATCCATCCTATTTTAACTATAGACATGGCTATAAAATATAATGAAACCAAAGTAATTATTTCTATAAGAAGAAAAATAACATAGTAGAACAGAATGAATGTAGTCTTGAAGGTGTAATTATTTAATTAATTATCACTATAACTAGATCAAAAAGGCCCTTTCTCTTAAGGCATTTTAATTTTCCAGTAATATGGAGAAAAAAAAGGCATTAGATTGCCTAGTGAGATTGTAATAGACATAGTTTATAACTTAAGAATACGAGTTCTTGGGTGGAAGAGAGCATTGGTGTTATAACGGTACTTTCCACGAGTTTGAAAGAAAAGAAAGTTTATCTGATTAGGATATGATTTGGAACGTATATAAAATTAGGATGGCTTCGGCTAACTTGTCCAAAAAAAGAACACGAATATCAATAAGCTTCAAAATTAGTGTCAAAAATACAAGTTTTGTTTTCAATTTTTTCCCTAATGGCTTTTATCCTACAATTTATCATTTATCATGCCTTAAGTAACCAGCGCTAAATTCAAGGTTAGACAACACCCATCTTCAAGGTCAGGATAACTATAAGCTAGCTTAAGATGATTTTTATAATACTCCTTTGATTGTAGTCATAAATAGCTTTACCAAACTTTGGTGGATAAAGCCAGAGAGGTTTCTGTTCCAAGTACAAACCCACTTATCACCATTTATCATCAAGTTTATTCAATTAGAACGACCTTTGCTTGAAATTAGTGGTTAATATTGTAAATGCGTTTTTTCTGGACTTTGTATGTGCTATTACATGTTGTTTCCAGTTAAGTTCAGTTAAGTTTTAATTCCAGTTTAAGTTTGGTCATTTTTTCTATTTTATGTTTAGTTTGTGGTTAAGAACAGTGTCAGTCTGTTTAAATTGGTTGAAACATCTGTCAAAATATTTCAATTAAAGACACGTACAAAGAAATAATACTGATCTTCATTGATGTTATTTTTGAGGTTATAAAGTGGTTAAAAGTTAGGTGGGAGAGGTTATGATTTGAGAGGTTAAATCATTGGGAATTATGGAAGTCTTGAATCAGAAAATCGATTGCTACTAAAGGCGTTGACTTTAAATTATTTTCTGAGGTTGACTACCGCAAAGCCAAAACCACTGGCTTGAGGCTTCCGTACCTGACAGTCTTTTATTATTCCTCAAACACCCCCTCCAAGTACAATATCGGACATGATTATTCCACGTCTGAGCGCCCACTAAAGATAAGTTGGACGTGATCCGAATAAAGTAGTTCTTAGGTAAGAAGCAACACTGGCCTAAGTAGATTTGGAAGTTATCACAAAGCTTGTGTTATATAGCTGTCAACAATTTCGGTAGCCCATTGCCAAATTATTGCTTTAAGGTGCAGGACTTCCGCGTCCGATTGCAAATCAAACTCTTTTAAATATAATTATTTATATTCGAATCCGAACCTTCATTTTAAAAGATCCATTAAAATAAAATACATTTCTAGAGACAAGGAAGTTAAATAAAAGACATGATTAGCTACACAAAGAATGTTCTTTTACAGTGACTCTGCAACTCTGCAGTGATAAATGATTCAGGCTATTATGATTAATGATTTTAACTAAAATACCTCATCAAACCCTGACCTAACTCAGTTAAACAAGAGGTGACGTTGGTCTGTTAGTAGCCCGTCCATCAAATGTTTAACATTAATCTTAAGTGTCAAATTTTAGTCATTACAATTATTTATTTTGACACATTATTTCAAGCGGGAGTAGATAGAACAATGGTTCTATCTAATCCCGCTGAAAAAAATAATGATAATATAACTTAGACTTAATGATAATATAACAAAGAAAGAATAATTCAATAAAAACAAGACATACAAAATACTTTTAGTAAATGAAGTGCAACATTGGGACAATGCACACTCACAACCTAGTGTTGAAAACACATCTACATGGTGTTTTCAACCGCGGAGGCAAAGGAACTTTATTTTAGCTATGTGGATGACCTATAAGGCGGAGATACACATGCCGTCAAATTGGAGAAGTAGCTTGCATGCCAAAAGAGGGTATTTGCCAGTAAATGTATGCCATGGATTTTTATTAAGTTTTTATCTGCATGCTTGCCAGCTACTGCATATTAACATATCCACATGCCTGTAGCTTGAACAAAAACATGCCAGCTACGTGCATGGCATGTTTTTGTTCAAGCTACAGGCATGTGTATCTCTGCCTATAGATCTACTATAACACAAACCATTATTGCCAACCATTATGACCATTATTGTCAACCATTTATGATGATTCATAACTGTTTGATGTTCCATTTCAGTTGAAAATTTTAAACATTGTTATTTACTATTTTATGAGTAATTATAAAATAAAAATACCTCTGACTGACTGGCTCATCACGATGTCTATGGAATGACTGGATCTATGACCTTGAAATTTTGCTCACCATCTTTACATGACGATATATTTGGAACTAATTGCACTAGAACCTTGAAATATTAAAGTTAGCCTTCTTTTATGACATGAAAAACTTACATGAAAGGGTGAGAGCCAGCGAGTCCGTGTGGGTTAAAAACACTCACGGTTTTTACTTACCACGTCTGCTCGGCCATCACTTAATCAGGAGCAGAACTTAAGCACGAGATGGGGTTTGATTGCTCGCCGTGACACTCAGATTTATATGGCTCACTATTGATCACATCATACTCGCTTCAGCGGTACAATGTACAGACGTATGATATCTCACGGTTATAGTAAAAAGGGCCTATTTGCTAGGTTCGAACAAGTGGTTCGTTCGTCCCATCTTAATACTAATACTAGGACCTTACTACTACTTCTACTACTACTACTACTACTACTACTATTACACGAAAGGTTTTTCCAAACGGCCAATATGGCGGCCATATTTGTATATAAATTCAACTCTTATCAACATGATTATTACCATGCAATGTCTAAAATATTGATGACGGCCCTGAAGGGATTTTCTTAAATTCGATCCTTATTGGAAAATAAGGGCAAAATAAAATAATAAGAACTGATCTTCTGATGCAAGAATTTTAATAATTATTAAAGAGCTTCTGTTTAAGATGGAAGCTCCTATTAATAAAATATATTTCCAATTACAACGTAGAGGTTTTACTCTAAAGTTTGCATTTCTTGGTAAATTATGGGATTCATTGCAGTGAGCCATATGTAAATTTAATATCAAACTTGCACAATGTTCCTTATCAAATGTCTGTCTATAAATACTCGTAATAGGCTAATATATTCGAAAAAAAGGATCAGCTATCAAAGAATCTACTTCAATATTATAACTTCGCATTTATCACTTGCATATGCTATCAAGCTTCACTTTTTTTAATATCCCTTATCTGATAAGATCCGTATTAAATATTATATATTTTTTTAACACAAAAATGTGTAAATTGCAACATAGTATGTAAACTTTTCAATGGGATGTAATTACATTAAATACCTTATTTTATATATTTAAAAAAAGAAAGGCTACTATTCTCGTAACCTAATCTCAAGTACTCACTCTACACACTATGTAATTAAATTTAATTACGTAATGTGATATTTATAAAGCTTTATATTATATACTTTAAAGTATACTTAAGTTAAGTATTTAAAAACGCCAGGTAATTTCTTGAAATTAATGATGTAAGTGTGGCTTAAATATTATTAATATTCCTTGTTCCCTTAGCTCGTACTACTTTATCATACTAACTTAACCAGTCATGATAAGGGCAACAACTGCGATCACGTTTCGTAAAAGATGTAGTGATTAACATTTTGGAAAAAATACTAATTCTGAATAATATATTACATATGAACAACTTTTTAACACGTATTAAGCTGTAAAACATTATTTTAAAATATTAATTTATTAAGCATTCTTGCAAAATTATGGAAATGAAGACCAATATTTTATAAATCCAATGTGACAATAATAATTATCCCTGGCACAAAATCTCGTGAAACGCTTTGGTCAACTTTAATAAATTGGTAAGGCGTGAATTCTCACGTAAAAAGGGTTTCGTTAATATTGTGAAACAAAATTAGTAAGGGGGAAGGGGGAGGGGGGGGGGGGGGACAAAAAATTCGATGTTTTTTTAACAAAATGGCGCCGAAAAGTAAATACTTTCCCCAGGAGTAGATAGAACAATGGTTCTATCTAATCCCGCTGAAAAAAATAATGATAATATAACTTAGACTTAATGATAATATAACAAAGAAAGAATAATTCAATAAAAACAAGACATACAAAATACTTTTAGTAAATGAAGTGCAACATTGGGACAATGCACACTCACAACCTAGTGTTGAAAACACATCTACATGGTGTTTTCAACCACCAGAACGACTGATCAAAGTCAAGTTTACAATTAGGGACATGAAGCAATTATAAACTTTTACGCATCTGACCCTGTAACCATAAATCTTTATTTTTAACCTAAAAAATACCTGTTTTACGTAATTACTAATTCTATACAGTATAAGTATTTAAAATGCAAAACAAGTCCACCTGTTTAACCCTCTTACAACACGTAAATTTGTGATACATTTTGTGTCACGATATTACAATAGCATATTTAAGGACAGCAGATGGTTTAGATTTTAGATAGTTCGGAATAATAATAAGTTTTTTTTTACAGATTATTTATTTATTATAAAATATAATAGAGCATCCCAATTAAGCATTCTAAATATGTCTGTCAATAACACCACAATTTCTTCGATAGTATGGATTGTGTAAGAAATATTGAATGGGATATATATTATGGCCGCTTCATTAAATCAAAATGGCCGATTATAAAATCCATTCGTAGTTGTTTATGTTATAAAAGGAAGTTCTAAATTTTAAGGTTCTAGTAAAATTGGTTCTGGAAATATCGTCAAATTCCGCTTGTAGGTGACCGCCATTTTGAATTAATATGGTGGATCGTTAAAAGATTTTT
>KZ651594.1:273349-288640 GCA_001010745.2 Gerris buenoi | reverse complement strand
TTCCAATTTGATGCAAATTTGCAAAGGAAGGGATTATTATATTCAGTTTAGAGTAGTTGTTACAATTAGTAGCTTGTTTTCTATCCTTTGGTTTAACGACCTCGTTTGAATGAGGATCTTCGATTTTGCTGAATGAATTAAGCTAGATTCCATTTACGAAATTATTTCCTTATGTTGTTATTGACTTTTTTTCTAATTTTATATTGGTATCGAATTTTTTTTCATTGTCAAGAAAATGTGTCGATAACCTCCATTATTATTACACTAAATTTTAACTACTATTCCGTTTGGGACATTCTCGGCTTCATTACTTTATCGCTCTATGATGTTTTAATAAACACATAATAGGAGGGAACATACATATACTCTTAAATACATAGATCGACTTTTTTAATTAAAAAAAAAAAATGATTAATTTTGTCATTAATATTTAAAATTTTACATTACTTCATTTAACATTAAACATTTTAACTCAAAAATTAATCCTTGATAACATTATGGCTCCGGTATACACAATTTTTTTTGTAACTTATGCCAATAAAGAACTTGTTTAAAAAAAAAAAAAAAAAAATGATTAATCTTGAGGGAATGTTCTTCAGCAGAATAGAAATCACAAATCTTATTTACATTAACTGCACTTTTTAATTTGTAAGAGAAAGAGCAAGAAGCAAGTAAAACCGCAAGTATGTAGGACGTATAAGGTGTGAGGGCCTTGACGACTTCTTAACCGGTGCATCCGTGTTGTATTAAATCGATTAACCTCCTCATTCGGGTACTTATTTAGATTGTTACTCCCCTATGGGTTTTTTTTATGTATAAATGACTTTGCCAAAATAACTATTAAGACAAATGGATGTTTAGTCCAATGCACTTTGGGACAAAGGAACACCACTGTTCCGTTTTATAAGGGGAGTAAAAGTCTAAAGAAGAACATTACGTGAACATTCTTTAGATTGTTACTCCCCTTCGTTTGTTTTAACAATCTAAATAAGTGCCCTCATTCGATCAAAACAACAGTATATGTACGGCGAAAGATACATTACATTTTAAGAATATAAACACAGGTTAGGACTCTGCAATATGCAGTGACACTTCCAGTTTATGGCCAACCAAATGCTCAGACATTTTCAATCTTCATGAGTAAGTTTGTTGCATGTGCTGAATGTGTTGTTTATGTTGTATCAATGATAAACTGAGGCAAGGCTATTGGCTATGTGTAGACCTTTTAACCCCTTTGAATGATCGGAACGTGTAGATGAAAAGTAAGTGTCTACAATGGACCACATTTGTTAAAGATCATCTGTGTTCTGACAATCAATCTTCGCTTTCATCGAGAATTTATACTAGCAATTATACTATCATGATTCATGAAGATAATTGCCGAATGAAAGCGATCTCTCAACCCTCATCACAAGTGACAAAATAATTGCTAGCTGTCGATATTCTGACACCTACTAGAACTGACCATAAATAACTCCAAACAACGCTACTGTTTTTAAACAAACTATTTACTTAGGGAAAACAGTTAAAAATTATTTATCGTGACAACATAATCTCATTGTTGATTTAAATATTTCTTGCTCATACGATAACTATTTTATTTTATTCGACAATAACCTCTCAATAATTATTCTAAAGAAGTCTGTATTAGTACTACGTTTAGTATATTGCATAAAATAAGTAAGCAAGGTTAAGATTGTTATATTTTTCTCAAAAATCATAAAAGCATTTTTGGATTATCTTATTTTCTACACACACGGAGCCCAATATATAAATAAGACAAAAAAGTTAAATCAGATTAGTCTCATGCATGGTTCTTCTTAGATTGTTACTCCCTTGTGTTTTTTAGAATATAAATGGCTTTGACTAAAAAACTATTAAGACAAAGGGATGTTTAATCCAATGTAGTTTGGGACAAAGGACTTCTCACTTTTGTTTTTACAAGGGGAGTAAAGAAGCACATTCTGTACACCTTCTTTTGATGTACCCTCTCTGTATCATGCCCTACTTGAGAGAGGGGCCTTCAATGAGTAATAGTACGAACTCAGCCCAACCCAAACCAAAAGGCCTCCTAAAGCATTTCATTTGGCCCCTCTCGGCCCGGGGTAGCGGGGTTGTCCGCTACTCCGCTGACCTTTATTCCATAATGACCTCATGATGTGTTTTTCGGTGTGCATGATGTGTTTTTTACAAGTAAAAATTCAGCATAAATTTAGATTTTCTTGTTCCCACTCATATCGAATATCTTGATATCAACGTTGATTTTGATTGCTTATACTCATATTATTAATGTTTTTTGTTCAGAACTACAAAATCTTAATGTTAAATAATAATTATTAGTTTATTTTTTTATCATTACAAATACAGGAATTCAAAATTGACCTACTCCAGACAAGAACTCAAGCTTTTATACACAAATTACTGTGTGTAAATTATACTTATATGTGATTCAGAAAGCAATACCATAACATTGATCATAATAAAATCCCAATCTTATGGTAATTTTTACTTGTTAAGATTGTTTTATTGGTTGTTATTGTTATATAAACTGATTTATTCCCACTGTGGTACAATGATGTTTAGCAAAACATTTGTTTCTTATTTGTATTATCTTGTCGTATGTGAGGAGTTTACATTGTAAGTTATATAACCTTAACAATTTGCATGTTAAACAGATGACTTGGTTAGAGTTAACGAAGATGCAGAAGGAGTGAAGCGGATCGAATACCAGCCAGAGAAGGTGCATTTTTACTATAAACCAGACTGATTCGCACTGCTTTCTCTAACACGGTATGCCACGTATTCATTCTGAAACGCATTAACAGTTTTTTTTTAACAAGTCTTTATCCCGTATCCCATATATCAGTTCCAAGCGAGTGACTTCTTAAATGATTCATGTGCGTCACTCTTACAGCATTATGTAAATAAAAGTAAAATTGTAATTAATCCGTGTAAAGGACCCCATACACGATCAAAAATTTTGCGCAAACCTGATTTCGGGCAAATTTAGGCTTATTTCATGTTTGTGCAAACATCAAACAGCACCATACACGGTCAAAATTTTTGTGCAATCATTTTGACCGTGTATGGGGGCCTTGAGACACCATTTTATCTAATGGATTTAGTTAACATTTATGGGATTACCTATGGGAGGTTAGCAAACTAAATAAGGTGTCAGGTGGCAAATTGCATTTGGTTACCCACCCTATATATATATTTACCAATTATATAAGGAATCCCTTTGTCTAAATTATCATTAATACAAAGGGACATTTAGTCCAAATAACTTAGGGACAAAGCAATATCACTATTCTATGTGTAAACGTGATAATATGCCTTTTAGAACAAGGGAACTATTAAGACAAAGGAATGTTCATGTGTTAGTAATTTGCGGGTAACTGAAAAGAATGCCCGAATTTTATTTGTATGTCCCCAAATCCAAACTTATCATGACTGAAATTTGTATCAGAAATCAAGGAACATTTTTGGTCTTTACGTCAACGATTTTGCGAACAATCATATCTTTAAAACAAGTCACCCAATTTCCATGAAATGTAGATATAGGATTGCAAAAGCAAATTGTTCTCAATATTGCTTAAAACATGGATTTAAAGATAGTTGGTGGGTGGTAATTTGTAGGTAGTTACCATTGGTAAAACGACATTAATCGATGTTTATGCTAATTCAGATAAGATTTTTCGTTTAAAAATGTTTATTCATAATAGGTTTGTTACCACCACACTTCAAACTGGTTTGAAACTGCGACGCATGCGCATCGGACCACTCTTGATCGTTTTTTGCTAATGCGCTTGCGTCGTACACGTACAGTTTGAAACTAGTTTGAAGTGGGGTTGGAACAAACCTATTATGAATAAACATTTTTAAACGAAAAATCTTATCTGAATTAGCATAAACATCGATTAATGTCGTTTTACCAATGGTAACTACCTACAAATTACCACCCACCAACTATCTTTAAATCCATGTTTTAAGCAATATTGAGAACAATTTGCTTTTGCAATCCTATATCTACATTTCATGGAAATTGGGTGACTTGTTTTAAAGATACGATTGTTCGCAAAATCGTTGACGTAAAGACCAAAAATGTTCCTTGATTTCTGATACAAATTTCAGTCATGATAAGTTTTTAAAAAAGTCAATGATATCGTGATTAACAAGTCATGATATCGTTTAAAAAACTGACTTAAGCACCATGTAAAACTAATTGTACATGCTGAATAGCTTTAGAACAAATTATCTAAAAAGTTTAAATGGCATTATCCTAGAAAAGCCTTGCCCTGAATTAAATAAATTATCAAATAAGTTGTAATAATAATTAGAAAAAAGTATCCTTTTTCCATAGGTTAATTTAGTAAAGGCGTTTAACTAGTTTATTGAGTTATTAAGTAATTTAAAATTACGAAAAATCTTTATGAAAGGTATAAATTAGTTTATGAGTTCCATAAATTAAAATGAGATTTCATAAATCTGTTACATTGATATCATTACAAGAAATAACTTGTAAAAAACGAAGGATAATAAAGATTGGTTTATTTATTTATTTTTAAATAAGCTTAATTCTAGGGCTAAGTTACTGGATATGCTGTCAAGGTTATATAAGAGAAGTACTCTCTGAACGTTAGAGGGTTACTCAGTAATTTGCTCTGTAGCCTTAATCGTTACCAAATACCACAGATATGTAATGAATACTTCCAGAAATTATCTAACCAAACCAGTTTTATTTCATTTACATATGTAGACCGTCCAAGCCATGGGGAAAGCGTATGTTTATAGTCAGGGTGCCCATAGGCAAAAAAGTCACTTATACATACTCTTTCCAAACCTTTTTGTACGCTTGTTTTGGCCAAGTCTGACACCGTTTTCCTCTGTGACTTTTTTTACCCTATAAATCAATATTTTAATATTGTCTGACGCAGAACTTTTTTCGATTTTCCAGTCTGACGTGTGAAAATTTTAGGGTTCAAATAATAAAAAAAAGCCCTAAAGCTAAAAAATGTCACAGAGGAAAACAGTGTCAGACTTGGCCTAAACAAGTCATACAAAAAGGTTTGGAAAGAGTATGTATAAGTGACTTTTTTGCCTATGGGCACCCTGACTATTACGTGAATGAGAAAATACAACAAATATTTTACATTTTGTTTTATTTATCTTTTACTTCTTGTTTACATTTAGAAGATGCACTATAGTATATATAAGGTATATTATACTCTATTTAATTTTCAGATAAATTAATATTGATTAAATACAGAAATAATATGTCCAACTCTAATTTTATCCAACCTTCCTTGCCCTGGAAGCAAACACACACATGATAATAATAATAATATTAATAATAATAATAATAATAATAATAGCAATACATATGTAGTGAAAATTTTGTTTCCATTTGACAGTATAACTATGTGCATTATTGTTTGTGTAGGCGCAGGTGTGATGGAGGAGTATGGCGTCAGTTATCCCTCTTGTATCGATGGGAACAGCCGGGTGGATGGGGCTGAGTGTGGTCCCATTGTTTGCATTAGCTATTACCTTCCTCAGGTACTCTACAGTCGATCCGGAGTCGAGGCCGATCGACGTTCAACAGGTATTTCACATTTTTAATCTATGTTAAAGTTAATTTAACTATTTTCTATTATTTTATTTTTTGCTTTATCTTTAACAATACTGCAATTTAAATTGTATAAAGAAAATAATTTCTAATTTTAAATGAATTGCAACAAAGATTTCTCTTTTGTTAATTGTTTGACTGATATTACTGTGCAGGTGTGGAGAGAGTACGATTTCATAGTAGTGGGAGCGGGCTCGGCGGGAGCTGTTGTTGCTAACAGATTGTCCGAGGTAAGGAACTGGTCGGTCCTGTTGTTAGAGGCTGGAGGAGACGAGACCGAGATATCAGACGTGCCATCCTTAGCCGGATACCTTCAACTCACCGAACTCGACTGGAAGTATCAAACGGCACCTCCTCCCGAACATTCTCCGTACTGCCTTGCTATGAACGCCGACCGGTGTTTTTGGCCGAGAGGAAAAGTGCTGGGAGGGTCTTCTGTCCTCAACGCTATGCTGTACGTCAGAGGAAACCGCCTCGATTATGATTTTTGGTCGGAATTAGGAAACGACGGGTGGTCTTACAAAGACGTTCTCCCTTACTTTTTGAAATCGGAAGATAACAGAAATCCTTATTTGGCGAATACGTCCTATCACAGAAGAGGAGGCTACCTTACGGTTCAGGAGGCACCGTGGAAAACTCCACTTGCTCTAGCATTTTTAAAAGCCGGAATGGAATTGGGTTATCCGGTGAGGGACATAAACGGTGCGTCTCAAACTGGATTTATGATATCGCAAGGGACTATTAGAAGAGGATCACGTTGCAGCACGTCAAAAGCCTTTTTAAGACCGATAAGACTGAGAAAAAACCTCCACGTTTCGATGTATAGTCATGCGACTAAAGTTGTTTTCAGTAAAAATGCCAACAGACCGAGAGCACTAGGAGTAAGATTTTTGCGAGACGGTGTATTCAAATATGTCAGAGCTCGAAAAGAAGTGATTTTATCAGCAGGTGCTATCAATTCTCCTCAGCTGCTAATGCTGTCCGGAGTAGGGCCTGCCGAGCATCTAGAAAAGATGGGAATTAGGGTGGTTAGAAATCTCAAAGTAGGTCATCATCTTCAAGACCACGTAGGCTTAGGAGGTTTAACCTTTATAATTAACGACCCTATAACGTTTAAAAAATCTAGGTACCAAGGTATTTCAGTGGCACTCGATTATATTATGAATGAAAGAGGTCCGATGACATCACTTGGTGGCGTAGAAGGATTAGCATTTGTAAATACTAAATACGCCGATAAATCGGGAAGGTGGCCGGATATTCAGTTCCACTTTGCACCGAGTTCAGTCAACTCGGACGGAGATCATATCCGAAAGATTTTGAATCTTAGAGACCGCGTCTACAATACAATGTACAAGCCGTTAGTCGATGCGGAAACATGGACTCTACTACCACTTCTTTTGCGGCCGATAAGCACAGGACGAGTTAGTTTAAAGCACCCCAATCCTTTAGTACCGCCTTTGATCGAACCTAACTATTTCACTCATAAACGTGACGTGGAAGTCCTCGTCGAGGGTATCAGAATCGCCCTTAATATTTCGAACACGGCAGCTTTCAGAAGGTTTGGGTCAAGACCTCTTCTGACCCCTATGCCAGGTTGTACCAAATACCCGTGGAACTCTGACCAATATTGGGAATGCGCTATTAGGCATTTTACTTTTACGATTTACCACCCGACTGGAACTTGTAAAATGGGTATCGATCAAGATGCCGTTGTCGATCCAAGGCTTAAGGTTTACGGGATCGAAAATCTAAGAGTCATCGACGGTTCCATCATGCCTAACATCGTTAGCGGTAACCCCAACGCTCCGATCATCATGATAGGCGAGAAAGGCGCCGATATGATCAAGCAAGACTGGAAAATACGAACTGAATTTTAGTTAATCCCGACTTAAGCTCAAATTTACTTTCACTTCAAATCCATCAGCCATTAAACTGCCATTTCATTTAAACTAAGGTGTCACCATACCTTTAAAACTTAGATATAAAAGTGAATATTTGAACATAATTCTCATAGCTTAGTATAAGCATATGCTAGTGAAGTAAGTAGGATAACGTTAACTATAAGAAATGTAACATAAATATTATAAATATTATTTTAATTCATTTAAAAATATTATTTAATCTAGAAAACAATTAGTAATAAATGTTAACCCGGAGTAGGACCTAATGTGAGTAATATAAATATTTTTTTAAAAAACCAACATGTACAGTATGTTAAGTAAGATAAACTAGTGTATATAATAATTAATAATATTAATTATCTCGCTTCATGTAGATAAGTATTTCACATTGTGTACTTTACCAAAGTAGAGAACTAATTAAAATGTATATATAACGTTCTAACTATAGCTATGTGGTGATGAATCTTGTAATTAATAGTTATGTTTATTTATATATTGTGACAAAATAAATAAGGTAAAATATACATTCCATATTTGTTAGAAAAAAATAATGCATGTAATCAATTTTATGTAAATATAGAACAGAAATTTCACGAATATATTTCGTGATGCTAAATTAAATGTATCTATATAATTTTAAATCTTAATTAAATATAGGTAACTAGGGATTAATTTTATCTAACTTTAAGATTTTTTAATTAAATACTACATATTTAAAACAAACAATTGTATAAGATGATCAATATGCAAGTGGAATTTATATAAAACGGAAAAATAAACGGTAAAAACAGATATTGTTATAAATTAAGTGTGAACTAGGAAATATAATATATAGCTGAACACCTTTTTTGTTATTTTGTTTTGGTTATTTTAAAATCCATTTACGAGTATCTACTTATAATTTTAACTCTTTAAGTTTATTGAGTATTTATTTGTTTCATTTGATACTTTTGATGGAATCTTAATCTTTCGGGTTTGATGAGAGTTAGTTGCAAATGACTTATCATGAGCAACTCACTTGAGAATGGTCCCTGTATTGAGTTCGGAACGTCAGGAAATCTTAATCTTCCGGATTTGATGAGAGTTAGTTGCAAATTACTTATCATGAGCAACTCACTTGAGAATGATCCCTGTATTGAGTTCGGAACGTCAGGAAATCTTAATCTTCCGGATTTGATGAGAGTTAGTTGCAAATGACTTATCATGAGCAACTCATTTGAGAATGATTCCTTAATTGAGGTCGGAACGTCAGGAAATCTTAATCTTCCGGATTTGATGAGAGTTAGTTGCGAATGACTTATCATGAGCAACTCACTTGAGAATGATCCCTGAATTGAGTTCGGCACGTCGGGATTCACAAAATCTTTGACGCGGTTCTCCTCTTGAATCTCAAGATTAGACTTTGGCCTCGGTACAAACCTTCTTAGACATATTTTATATCGTTCAATCTCGTTTCCTTTTCCAAAATATTCATTTAATACAGTTTTTCAATCCTACTTTAACTTTCCCCATTAGGTTATAAGGTAAAAAGTCCGAATTCCAACAATTAAAATATTCTTACGAACCTATAATTTTATAATTGTAAAGTTACGATACCTACATAATGTAAAAAAATAAACAGCTAAAGATATAGACGGGCAGATTCCGAGTACTTTTGTATATCATCTGTAAATTATTTTAAACTAACGATCAAATTGAGGATAACAAGGTTCTGAAATCTATTTCTACTCTATAAAAACAAATTACTTGTATGGGATAAATGTATATAATAGTTTTAAGCATTGATAAAATGGTAATAATGGCAACGTCCATACCATGCTGAAAATGGTAAATTTGTAGATTACTCATTCTTAATGATCGAAGCAAATATGTATTATCCTTATGCAACTGTAATGAATTTATAATACATTATTCACTTTATATATAGTTTTAGTTATTTATGTAGTTTATCAATTTTATTCATGTTTTGATTGTTTATTTAATAATTTAGACGGGGTCATAGTCAAATAATAATTCTCGATCGTTAAGATGATCTAAGTGTAAGTCCTGTTTTTTCAAAGAATTGCCGGAACCATTTTCCAGAGAGTTACTCATTGATTTGAGTCATTAGACGATGAGTTACCATAATAATGACTCTCACATGAGCAACTCTCTTGATAATGGCAAGGAGTTAGATGGATCTTAATTCTCAACCTAAGACGTGATTCTCCTTGGAAGATCAGTCATTTCGAAGCCATTGCAGTAATCATTCATCATCAGCTCATATGAGTCGTGTTAATAATGATATTGATCATGAGCAACTCTCTTGATAATGGTCCCTGCAAAGTGTTGAAATATCTTAAATTAACATAAGAAATGGTTTCCTTTGGAACATTTGTCGTTTCGAAGTCATTGCTGGGAAAATTCTCAAGAGATTTGCCCATTATATGAATAATGAGCAGGAGAGTAATGTTAGTAATGACTCACATCATGAGCAACTCTCTTGATAATGGTCCCTGCAAAGTGTTAAAATATCTTAATTAACATAAGACATGGTTTCTTTTGAAACTTCTTTCGTTTCGAAGTCATTGCAGAGGACATTCTCAAGAGATTTGCTCATGAAATGAATAATGAGCAAATGAGTAATATTAGTAAAGACTCACATCATGAGCAACTCCCTTGATAACTGTCCCTGCAAAGTATTGATAGGTCTTAATTAACAAAAGACATGGTTTCCTTTGCAATTATGACATCTCGGAGTCATTGCAGGGAAAATTCTCAAGAGATTTTCTCATGAAATGAATAATGAGCAAATGAGTAATATTAGTGAAGACTCGCATCATGAGCAACTCACTTGATAATGGTCCCTCCAAAAAGTTAGGAACATCGAAATCCATACTATCTAAACGCACTCCTTTGAAAGATCATGATATAATATTGTATTGTTACAATCCAGCAGGTCATTTACATAAATTAAATAAATTTGAAATCATATAAATATTATTGATGTAAAAAACCAATTATAATTATTACGATAAGTATATGGTTATATTTATTGTCTTTATTAACAATACTTTTTTTAATTATTTTTTTCTATTCTGTTTCTTTGTAATGAATAATGATTGCATCTCTTAATTATCTGTTTATGATCATATCTACTTAATTGCTTCATTAGAGTATGAAATATTATTAGTTCAAATATTTAAAATATCTTCATGTAAGTCTAAAATAATTGTATCTAGTCTTCCATTAAATTAACCCATAAATTTAAAACAAAATACATTTATTACATAAGAAGGTACTCAAAAATAAACAATTGTAATTATAATATTTAAATACATTGTGCATTTTTTTATAATTAGGAGAATAATTCTTCTAGTAATGTTACCAAATATATATTAGAAACAAATAAAAATTGTAATTTTCCTTATTTATATTCCTTACGATCATAGATTTACACGATCATAGAAGGCTTCAGTGAGTTCAACAGTGCTGTAGAGAAGGGGGTCCGTTACAAATGACTTTTATCATAAGCAGCTCTTTTGAGAATGATACCATTACTTGAATGGGGATTACAGAAATCTCTGGCTGCTGAAATCAACGATAATCAAGTCGTCAATCACTTGGTTTTCTGTTGAAATGCGCGTTACCATTGATTTTAATTGAATATTAGTGTAATTATAGTAAAATGTATAACTACAGCATGTATCAAACGAGAGTTAGTGCGTTGACAGTGCGGAAAAAAAAGCAAATGGGGGGGGGGGGGGGAGCCAATGAGAACTCAAGATTTGCCCTCTATATAACCATATAAGAAGGTAAATGTATTGGCTTTATTTTTCCCTCAGAGGTTGGCCGATCTGTCACTCGATTTCCTGCGCTGTCAGCGCACTAACTCTCGTTTGGCACAGTTTAGGCACGTCGTTTGGCACAGACTCTCGCATGTCACTTCAATTTTGTTCCTCCAAGTCATAACAATGCTAAACAAACATTTAAGTAACTCAAGTAAATGAAAATAAAAAGCCATACTTCATTCACTTAAATTAACACTCGGACAATTCTGAAAAAAAATTATATTGTTACAATTTCAAATTTTGTTCAGCTCAAGCACTCATTTATCAGCGAACCCATTGAATATTGGTAAAAGTAGTTAACGGATATTATTCAGTAATTAGAATTAAAGTAGCATTCATGATTCAGCAGCGGTTAAATTCAAATGTAGCCTAAAGACGGGTTCGAAAACTGAAGACATAAACCCCATAGATGGGTCTGATATATTTGTATTTTACGATCCAGGCCAAGATTTGGAGCCACCACTAACCATTTCTAACCACCTTTAGCCATCTCTAACCATTTCTAACCACCTCTAACCACCCTTTATGAAATTTCTCTGGCATGAACAATACAGATTAGCTGATGAGTCCAGTCATTAAATCCTGCTTAATGCAGGAAGAGAGGGAATCAGCGACTTCACACATCCACTGCATATGATTTTTAGTGTCTAACATGTCTTACCTTCCTGAAATTCGAAGCATGGCCAGGTAGTATATTGATGATTACTTTGGTTTCATCAAGAGCTTCGCAAGTACGCTTTTAAAATAGGGTAATTAGTCTCTAAATCTTATTTCGGGAAAATACACATTTTCGAATAAAATTATAATATTTAAAGGGATCATATTATGCAAATCAGAGTTAAAAAAAGAAGATCACTTCATATTTTGTTTCTTTTTGTTAAAGTAATGCTTTAGGTGTAATATTTATTTTGAACCAATAGGTGTTTTTTGAGTTGTAGCCAAGGACTCCCACACATCTTTTGAACTGTGAAACTTATAAAAAAAAATTACTTTACACCTGACTGAACCTTATTAAGTAGGTCAATTTTTCATTGGCTATCTTAAACAAATTTGACCACCTCTCCCCCCTCCCTCCAACGAAAAGGGGAAGAATAAAATAGTAGTTAAAAATAATAGTTATTTTCGCACCAAGGGAGTAAAGTAAGTGATTGCACCCTGAGCGATGAAGTTGGTTCCTGAGGCGAAGCCGAGGGGACCATAGCGTTCACTCCCGAGGCGGATCTGAGGGAGTTAATTATCGCGAGGGTACAAGTCATTTTTACTCCCGAGGAACGTACAAGATTTTACCTCCAGAAGGGAGAAAAAAATAATTTAATAAGATTTTAATTTTAAAGTATTTTATGTTAAAAAAGTAAACATTTTAATATTTAAAAAAAAAGAAAAAAATTGATATATACTATTAATAATTCACCAGATAAGTTTAATCTTGTTATAATTAAATAATAGATAGTAATTATTTGAATTTCAATGCTAAAATTAAATAGGAGAATCAGCTGGTAGCTGAGTCGTGTATTGAATGGTATTGACAACTAACGTATAATCATATGGATGAGTAGATCTACATTTAGAAAAAATTATTTCTCTTTTAAAATTTTGTTTGTTTTACTGATGAGTCATCATGACAACCGTCGTGAAGGTTGTGTGTGAAGATGACATTATAGATTTAGACATTAAACAATAGATAATAAATGAAATCTGTATTAGCACTTATCTTATTTACTTGTGCTTATCACTTAGGCAACACTGGAGGGGCACTCCAAGTTAAAGGGTATTCTTATTACTCCCTGTTGAGCCCGACCGGGTGCAATGTGCAACTTTCCTCCCTGTAAACTAGGGAGGAAAGTTCACTTTTTCTCCCAGCTGGAGGTAAAAGAGATTTTGTTGTCTATTTCCCCACAAATATACATAAATAAATAGATTAATACTAAAATTAGGGACTGTTAAGGTACCTGCTACCTCAGGCACAGTCAAGTGATTATACATGGTTGAAATTATACAAAAGTACTCCAAAGATGTTAGCCTCAGTCTGGAAAAGCTTACTTTGCCCTCATTAGGACACCAGGTGGATAAACTTCATGAAATGAGGAGAGGAAAATGAAAGCATATGGGAAGAAACACAAGTTAGTTACGGTAAGTTAAGTTAAGAGAAAAATAATCTAGATTCAGTAAGTTAAGTTAAGATAAACATTAAGTTAAGTTAAATTAAGGGAGTCTAAACCCAGGGAAAATAAAAAAACGTATACAATTAACCTTCTTTAAAAATGCCGAATGAAGTCAGGTACTAATCATCAATTGGGGAAAGCAACATGATCCGTATTATAAGGGTTAGGTACTACACCAAATAAATACTTAAGAGAGTTGAGTTCAAATGTATGACGCTTCGACGCTAGTCGAGGTCTGGTACAGTTTTGCTTTACAGCGAGGATGACAACATATGCGTCGGCTGTAATTTCGGAGACTTTGACCCCAGCTAGGGATTGTATGGTACAGAGTGATTCTACCATATAGAAGTAGTCAGAAAAGCTTCACCCAAAGCGTCGGCGTCATGGCGGATAGAGAGCAAGGTAGAACGGCAGAAGTCTATGTAAGACGTAAAAGGCTTGCTCGAAGATAAGCTTTACCAAACCACAGTGAGCAAGAAAATAAGTCCGCTGCATCACGAGGATCCACAGAAACAAAAATAGAAACGGGAAACTGTACTTCAACAATAACTCGCACTATTCCGCAGTTACAGGACGGTACTTCGAAGATAAAAAGAACTTTACTAAACGGCATTTCCTTAGTAAGACTGTAAGACTTAGAAAATCCCTACAGGAAGAGAAGGTAAGGAATATTGCGATAAAGTTAAAAGTTGGCGCTGCCCAAAGAATTGAGAGAAAGCAAAGTCTACTAATAAGCCACTCCTATAACTAACCAGTGGGGGAATCCGCTAGGTAACGTGGGGTGTCGAAATGTTAAGCAATTCGGCGAAGCGTAGACAAGCTAAATGTCGACAATAGTCGCCCACCGGTTGCTCCATATTAAGTCTCGATAAGCGGCAAATTCAAACGACTCAAGCTAAATGAAAACGGCAATAAAACAAGTTAGACCTACTAATAGAGTAAATAACCTATTACTTATTACCTATTACTAGTAGATATTAAAAACCCTTAAATTTTATATTATTCGTACGGTGTAAGACACTTCTTTAGATTGTTACTCCCCTTATAAAAAAAATAGAGGGGAGTAACAATATAAAGAAGGTGTACGGAATGTTCTTCTTTAGGCTGTTACTCCCCTTATAAAAAAGGAAGTGTGATATTCCTTTGTCCCAAAATACATTGGACTAAACATCCCTTTGTCTTAATATTTTTTTAGTCAAAGGTCATTTATATTCTAAAAAAACATTGGGGAGTAACAATATAAAGTAGTACCCGGTGTAATTTTGTAGGTGACGGGTCTTTCTTGTAGTTGGATGTTGGATGTGTATAGCGTCCCCACACTTTGTAGAACCGGCTCTTTTCTCAATTGGTTGATTTCTACCTAAAGGCATTGTATCATAATCTTTAGAATATACTATTTACTATACTTATTTGTATTGCGGGTTTATTACTTTAATTTTATTTTAAGTTTTAGTTGATCTTAACATATTCATACTATAGTACATGAACACATTTTTATGTGTATTATTATATTTTTACTAAGCTAAAACGAATAGCAAATCTATGCCTAAATATTCAAATCAACATTATCATTAATATTAATAGCATTATTTGTAGGATAGAGGATAGTAAATAAACAAAAATAAAATATGTATACCACCGCAGAAATCAAAATCCCTATCCCTGGTACACCTAGGGATACCGAAGGCTAAATCTATATGACCTAAGCGATCATGTAGTTCCAATGATTGATCTAATCTGAGTCAGTGGCGTACATAGAGGGGGGGCCC
>KZ651594.1:258670-272257 GCA_001010745.2 Gerris buenoi | reverse complement strand
CGCCAGGTTTTGATCGGTACAGTTCTTTTAATTTATTTAAATATTAATAATATTTATTTAATTAATTTAATAATTAACAATGGAAGAGATTGTTGCAGAAGTGTTAATTAACTTTATCCAAAATAAAATAGACCAGTGCTGTGGGACAAATATCTTGATATATACAAAGACAGAAATGGTTGTTGGAATTGGTTGTATACAATTTCTAAATTGTGTGTTCTGATACTGAAAAGTAGCATTCAGCTTTTCATGCAGTTACCTAATGAAATGAGGCAACAGACATCCGAAAATAATTTAAAAAAAAACGTATTTTAATCTCTACGTAGATCCTCAAATAACGTATGAAATAAGCCCACTTCATCTCTCTTTTGATTTATAGGGTGCTCCCACATCCGGCGTTTGCATTGCCTTCTCTTTTTGCGACGATAATACAACCACAATGCAATAATTTGTTTACGGATCATAGCTCAGCACCTCACTATACACTTTTAAAAACCTTCTGATTGGAAAAAAGCCGTGGACAAACCGGATAGTGTGAACAACCTGCCAATTCGGATGTTTGCCGTACGGTTTTTTGCCGTACGGCCAAAACCGTATAGTGTGAAACAGCCCTTAGTCTCAAAAAGAACGGACTGTGATATAGTTGGTATGGGCTTTTACATAGTAGAGCGCACTGAATATGATAATCGGAAGAATTTTTAGACTCAGAACATTTTTGTTTAAAAAGGGACATAAATTTTATCAAAAATTATTTTTCTGAGATTTCGGGGGGCAGTGCATCCAATTAGAGCCAAAATTAATATTGTGATTTTTCTGAAACATTTATGATTGAATTCGGCCCAGAACTGTTTAGACCCCCTAGTTATTATATCTTTTATACTTTGAATATTATTTTTATCTGGAATTGTAAGAAAATCAAATCAATCAGATTGCTGCCTGGCTACCTGACTTCTCCTGCTTTCATAATTAGTTTTGGCAGCCATAGCTATCTTAGAAGCTTCAATAATTGTCAAATCTAATCAGCCACCTGCACCATCCCTTCTACCTCCATACTAAAGTTCAGTTGCTTCAAAAGGGCAGACTAGTCCACCTCTAGGGATGCCATGTTCTTTAGAATCAAACTTTCGTCTGACACGACATATAGATAGATTACGCCTTTTCAATTTATGTTCAGTGTTGGTTAGTGATAGCTGGCTTTCTGACTTCTTCCGGGTCAACTCATCTACTTAACCTGTTCGGAGAGCTCCATTGTACAGGAAAGTTCAGCCTTCTCTAGGTCCGACTCATCTAACACCGGTTTTTATAATAACTTATCTCTATTCGAGACAACTTATTAGTTTCTTTATTAATGTTGAACTTTACGTTTATTATATCTTTAATAATCAAAAAGCTGTTTATTCTTTCTATTTTTCCACTTAATATACCTTTCCTTCCTCGGGAGGTGGTCCTTTAGAATCAGTATCTTACCATTACCATTATCACTATTGGTACCTAACCACCAGTACCTACCACTAGTGCGGAATCTGTGGACTCCGTTGTACTTGTTAGCTTACTTAGCTTACTTGTTTACTCTTTGACCTTCCATCCGGCTTAACAAGTAGTTTGCGTAGACTACAGACGACAGACAAGCATGTTTTAAAAAAACACATTTTTTTGTATACATGGTACGCGTCAATATATCAAATACTAATTTTCTTGCTGTCGCAATACTTTTCTCCATATATATTAATATATAATTCGTATATGGGAAAGCAAATTTATTAATTTTTATTAATTTTTTTTTTTTTTCTAAACAACATTCTTTATTATTCAATTATTATTTACAATATTGTACATAAATATAAGTACATAATTTTATATGAAATAGGTTAGTTGCTCAGCGAACTATTTTAATATAACCAGCGTAAATTCTAAAAAAATAAAAACATACTCTCGACGATAAATTCCTTCGGTCCTCGGAACACCTGTTATGAGGAAAAAAAGGAATAAACTTTTTGGTTAGAAAGTCTTAATATTGGTTTAATGAAACCAAAATTAGAGAAATAAATTGATTTTTTATTTAAGCCGGACAAATGAGTTACGCTTGCCAACAATTTTCACCGTTTATGCCCATAAAAATTGTAAAGAAATATTAATTTATTTTCCTTTTTACCTCTGAACGCATTTTTATGAGGCAAAGAATAGAAACAACTTTTATACCAGCCGCAGAACAAAGAAAGATTATAATGTTTTTCAAGCCTATCAATATAAGACCTGTTTTGCATTTATTTGTGAATTTTTTGGAAAATTTCGGAAATTCCATGGGTTATAGGCCATGGAAAATGTCGAATAATTACTAAAAAAAAAAATAAAAAAAAAATGGGGAGACATGACTCATTTTGTAGGGCATGAAATAGGTTTTGAATCTTTCTTTTTTTGGCTTTCGGCCCTGAAATCCATAAAGATAGGAACTATTTAGAGGCAACTGTTTTTGGAAAGCCTAAAAAAGAACCATTTTTTGGGGTGAGACATAAAACTATTTGTGGCAAAATTAAATAACTTTTAGAATAGGAGAAAGGTGCAGTAAAGTGGTTTTAAACTTAAATGAACTCATATAAAACTTATGAAAAACAGGGAAAACACCTTTTAGGGTAAAAAACAAAAACTTTTACTTCCTTATCTTAACTGCTATATTTCGACCATTAACCTGGTCATCTGCAGACCAACAACATTTTTCCTAAAATTACAATTTGTATAAATGTTGTTTATGTAAATATCTCAGCAATTATAGTTAATTGTGCCTATTTATTGTAATTAAATTTATACTGTAATTTAGTTATATTGGAATTTTTTATATAGTTAGAAATTATTTTATTTTATGCGCGGGAATTTTAATTTGTATTTAATTTATATTTTAAATCTGTAGTTATTTTTTTTTAAATGGCTGAATAGAATATATTTATATCTTGTGAATGGATTTATCATATATTGCGATGAAAGTGGCTTCTAAAAAAATAAATTTTACAATAAAAATAGACACAATAAATAAACACAATTAACTATAATTGCTGAGAGATTTATATAAATAACATTTATTATATAGAAGATATAATAGATAGTTTACAAGTAGGTTACCATAATGAACACCATACTGCACATAATTTGTTTAGGTATTTCTTGTTTAAAAAGTTTAAAATTGTTTAATGTTAAATTTGTGTCATTTATGTTTGTTTAATTAGACGTACAAATGTATAATTGATATTTTTAAAATTTAATTAAATAAAAGACAAATAGTGACGAACAAAAACATAATTGTGAAATAAAATATTATAACGATCTGAATCTAAGGCAAGATTTATAATTCTATGTATTTTTGAATCTTGCAAATATGTATACAAATTGTAATTTTAGGAAAACTTTTGTTAATTTTGTAGGCTAAAGATGACCAGGTTAATGGTCGAAACATAGCCGTTGAGATGAGAAAGTAGAAGTTTTTGTTTTATACCCTAAAACGACCAAAACACTCAATATATTGGAAAAGGGACAAGAAAAATATAAGAAATTTAAGAAAAACACTTATTAAAATGAGAAAACATTACAATCTGAATAAGAATCCGTCGTCATTTCAAAGTTCTTCAATTTTCATCTCTTCTGAAGCCATTGTTTATTCATGGCATATTTACCTAACCTCTACTCCTTGTGTACTACAACTTGAGTAATTGACTTCAGTAAGCCACAAAGAGACATCGGGTAATTGTGGTAAACCAGCTATGTCACTCTTACAGTAATTTTAAAAGGAAAAAGTCAGTTATTAGAGAGCAGTTTCTGGTAATGCCACGTATATGGAAATTATTTAATTTGTAGTAACTCATTAAAATCATAATAATTATATTAAAACCTTATTATATTAATAATAAGATAAGTAGTTACAAATAAGTAGTTAGTAGGTAATAGTTAGGTAAGTAGTCAGTTAGGTAAGTAGTAGTTAGTAATAAGATAAGTTAGTAGAACTGGTTAGGCTTAGACTTATTCACACAATTTTATTAATGAATAGACTAACCCTGCAACACTTTTATGTGTTGTTTAAGTGTATAACTTATAAATTTAGAAAATTATTATGTTTATTAATGTCCAAACATTTATACATATATTTATATGATCAATCTTATTTTAAATCCCAATTATTGTTGGATTTCTAAGTCTCCCTGTGGTGACCGTTCATGTGATAAATATTCAGGCACATGATGTTTTTAATGAAAGAAACAATGTGAACTTATAGGAGATGGATGTAGGAATCAAAATTAATTAAGCATGTTAACAAGCCTTGACTTTTAGTAGTTTGTTGGGATCGGAAAGTTGTAATCCATGAACAAATTTTCTTACAGAGACGGGTAAATATTCATAATATTTTTAACAACTATAGATAACGGGTTTGGGTAAGAGGACGGTTGGCTGATTTTGCTTCCAAAAGTGCTATTGACAATGCCTACTAGGTTATTAAATATAGTCCTGAATATTGTCAAGTACATTCTGTAACTGGTAATCCTAGTTTTCGAACGAGGTTTGTGGTGATAAAAGTGAATGTAGAAGCGCAGTCAAACACAAAACGGAATCTAATAATACGACCCGTTTTATATCTTTAAACAAAGTGCAAGCATTAACAATAACAGAATTGCGGTTCAATTAGAAGAATATAGAACAGGATAAGTAGTCAAAGCGGGTGAAGAGTCAGAAGGTTACAGAAAGGTTAAAGGTAGTGGGTTGCGGGATTCCCTGTAACCGAGTACTTCATGCAATTCGTAAAGTAGGAGAATAGTGTAACGGTGACGGCCTGAACAGTGACATGATCGCGTGGGCTTAGAGGATAACAGAATGTGTGCCCGCCCATACAATTATAACCAAGATTATTTAGCTTTACAAAAAGACGGCGGTCTCGAAAACACTTAGGGCTGTTTCACACTATACGGTTTTGGTCGTACGGAAAAAAACCGTACGGCGAAATTTTTTTTAGTGGAGTATAGGAGGAGCAAGCACTTTCACATTACACGGCGACGGCAAAAAGCCGTACGGCCGCCGTGTAGTAGCCGTCCTCAACTACTAAACTCACGGCGCGGCGACCGGATAGCCGTCGTGTACCCAGTAGTCTATTTAATCAAATGCAGGCTTTCATATTGGACGGTTTTTATTCGTACCTGGCGAGAGTCTCGCCAGGTTTTGATCTGTACAGTTCTTTTAATTTATTTAAATATTAATAATATTTATTTAATTAATTTAATAATTAACAATGGAAGAGATTGTTGCAGAAGTGTTAATTAACTTTATCCAAAATAAAATAGACCAGTGGTGTGGGACAAATATCTTGATATATACAAAGACAGAAATGGTTGTTGGAATTGGTTGTATACAATTTCTAAATTGTGTGTTCTGATACTGAAAAGTAGCATTCAGCTTTTCATGCAGTTACCTAATGAAATGAGGCAACAGACATCCGAAAATAATTTAAAAAAAAACGTATTTTAATCTCTACGTAGATCCTCAAATAACGTATGAAATAAGCCCACTTCATCTCTCTTTTGATTTATAGGGTGCTCCCACATCCGGCGTTTGCATTGCCTTCTCTTTTTGCGACGATAATACAACCACAATGCAATAATTTGTTTACGGATCATAGCTCAGCACCTCACTATACACTTTTAAAAACCTTCTGATTGGAAAAAAGCCGTGGACAAACCGGATAGTGTGAACAACCTGCCAATTCGGATGTTTGCCGTACGGTTTTTTGCCGTACGGCCAAAACCGTATAGTGTGAAACAGCCCTTAGTCTCAAAAAGAACGGACTGTGATATAGTTGGTATGGGCTTTTACATAGTAGAGCGCACTGAATATGATAATCGGAAGAATTTTTAGACTCAGAACATTTTTGTTTAAAAAGGGACATAAATTTTATCAAAAATTATTTTTCTGAGATTTCGGGGGGCAGTGCATCCAATTAGAGCCAAAATTAATATTGTGATTTTTCTGAAACATTTATGATTGAATTCGGCCCAGAACTGTTTAGACCCCCTAGTTATTATATCTTTTATACTTTGAATATTATTTTTATCTGGAATTGTAAGAAAATCAAATCAATCAGATTGCTGCCTGGCTACCTGACTTCTCCTGCTTTCATAATTAGTTTTGGCAGCCATAGCTATCTTAGAAGCTTCAATAATTGTCAAATCTAATCAGCCACCTGCACCATCCCTTCTACCTCCATACTAAAGTTCAGTTGCTTCAAAAGGGCAGACTAGTCCACCTCTAGGGATGCCATGTTCTTTAGAATCAAACTTTCGTCTGACACGACATATAGATAGATTACGCCTTTTCAATTTATGTTCAGTGTTGGTTAGTGATAGCTGGCTTTCTGACTTCTTCCGGGTCAACTCATCTACTTAACCTGTTCGGAGAGCTCCATTGTACAGGAAAGTTCAGCCTTCTCTAGGTCCGACTCATCTAACACCGGTTTTTATAATAACTTATCTCTATTCGAGACAACTTATTAGTTTCTTTATTAATGTTGAACTTTACGTTTATTATATCTTTAATAATCAAAAAGCTGTTTATTCTTTCTATTTTTCCACTTAATATACCTTTCCTTCCTCGGGAGGTGGTCCTTTAGAATCAGTATCTTACCATTACCATTATCACTATTGGTACCTAACCACCAGTACCTACCACTAGTGCGGAATCTGTGGACTCCGTTGTACTTGTTAGCTTACTTAGCTTACTTGTTTACTCTTTGACCTTCCATCCGGCTTAACAAGTAGTTTGCGTAGACTACAGACGACAGACAAGCATGTTTTAAAAAAACACATTTTTTTGTATACATGGTACGCGTCAATATATCAAATACTAATTTTCTTGCTGTCGCAATACTTTTCTCCATATATATTAATATATAATTCGTATATGGGAAAGCAAATTTATTAATTTTTATCTAATATAAAAATTACAATACATAAAATATTCACGTTTTATATAATATAGGTATAATATTAAACGTATGTTCTATATATAATCAATTATACATATACAATATCAGAAAGTCTACACTGTAAAAAGTGATACACAGTCGCAAGTGTTATTACTGAGATGAGATCCCTCCTTAGTGTCCAGCATGCTATACAGACCTGACAATAAAAAATCTGCAGATATGCCGTACATTCATGTTGATCGAGACGACAGGCTGATTTAACGAAATATATCCTACGGGCGTGGGACGTGGGACCTGGCTTTAATGGGGAACGTCAGACCTGAGATCGGCCAACGAGGTCCTTTAAAAATATCCGCGGATCTAATTCGCATATGAGGTCGGTCATAAAATCCACTCGTATGAGGCTAGCTATACATTACCTTCTTATTGAAGCAAAGGTAAGCGCCAAGTATGTTCTGTTTACTGTGACATTTAACAAGCTCACTGTTACGTGGATTACTTTCTCGCCGGTGACGGAATTATGTTTACGCACTCAGTGAAAAGTGTTTTAGTCAATATATGTGGTGGAATACAAATATAGGTCGAAAACAATTGTTACTTAACAAAATTAAAATAAGCGAGGAAGTAGGTTAAACTCGCCGTTCTACTTTCAATTTGTTATTAAACAACAATCTCTAATATAAATCAGAAGCCCTAACATAATATGATATGAGTCCGAATTCCCGTATTGTTACGATACTGTATTTCTTTCACCCAAATTTAAGTTAGAGCCAAATGTATAAATAATTGTGACAGAGTCAAATGATTAAGGAGATAGAGTAATTCGGAAGCAGTGGCGGTGATCAAGAGACGTGATTACGTGGTAGGAGTCATGTATTTGGGTCGGTCTCACGTGCCGTGGATCGGAGCAGTCATAGGCATTGCTGGATGGAGCGATGGAGCGATGGAGGGTGGAATCCCTGCTTAATGTCAAGTCCGTCTCTTTGGAAGGCCCCACTCTGTCGTAACTAAGTGAAAGCTGTAATACTCTGCCTCCTTGTCCAGTTTTAAAGCGATAACTTTTATTTCCGCTTAACTAATCGTCGTTTAAATGCGGTGGGCTTACTGTGCGAAATGAGATCATCGTTAATAAAACTCGAGTAAAGGGTCACTGGACCAAATTCGACCCCGACAAATATTTACCAACAACATGTTATATATAGGAGTCACGAGCGAAAAATTATAATTATAGGTAAAAGGTGTTTGCGAATAGCGACGACCCACTTTCGGCCGACTAAAACCAGTTTGAGGATCATATCCCAGGAGCTTGAAAGAGCTTCGTTCGAGTAAACGCACCGTCGTACTTAATTACCTTGTTATAAACTCCTGTGCGAGCCGAAATGATTTTATTCATTTACATCCAACAAAATACATGTAAATAAGTGTTAGAAGTGTGATTTGAAATCGCATAATATTTACAGGAATACAGCTGCCAAACACTGAACCTACAACGCGCACTCGCTCATTTGATTGACAGTTTATCTCAAATAAGTTAAACTCTTAAATATCCTTATCAATTGGATTTCAATATTTTTTAGGATTTCCAGAAGATTGTCGTAATAGGAACTCGCCTATCTAACCTTATCAAAATATCAACTACATAAATTTCTATTTATAATTGCAATATAACTTCAATAAGCGTGTTGTTTAATTTACTAATATATAACCTTTTATTTTGAACACTAATAGCCTCTTGAAAGAAGTATTATATTAGGGACTGACCAAATCTACAGTCTGTGCCAAACGAGAGTTAGTGCGTTGACAGCGCAGGAAAAACTAGCAAATGGGGTGGGGAGCCAATGAGAGCTCAAGATTTGCCCTCTGGATAACCATTTAAGAAAGCACATGTAGCGGCTTTATTTTTTCCCTCAGAGGTTAGCCAATCTGTGTGTCATTCGATTTCCCGCGCAGTCAACGCACTAACTCTCGTTGGGCACCGACTGTAACATTATGTCCATCACCCCATTCTAAATCCACAAGCTAGACCATAAGACTCCTAAAATGAGAGGGATTAATCTGAGAAAAAAAAATCTGATAATTACTGGAAGCAATTTGGTTTGATATTTACACAAAGTATTTATAGAAGATCGACTGATATGTCAGAAAATCACTTCTTTGGACTCAAGGTACAGTTAAGCTTGTCCTTAAACATTTAAAATTCAAATTCTTGCTTTTATCACTATACACTATTTCCATTTATTGCTGTATTGATTGTGTTAAAAATCAGAGCAATGAGATAAAACATATGAAAATAACACGGCCAATCAAATTTGGCAGAGGGGAGGGGGGATAAACTCTTAAATTAAAAGTAAAACGTTTATAATTATATGCTTGATTTCCTTTTTGCAATAATTTATGGACTGTACATTTTATTTGTCGTTCTAAAACAAGAAAACAAAGCAACAGGAGACGGAACTGGCTTGTTGTTTTGGTAAACTGGTAAGGAACCAGAATCACCAGAAAACATAACCAGTTGATTACGTGCTGAAACCAATCTCTTATAGAAAGTCAATATATGTTTTATTTTATTAAAAGAAATATTCAAATCCGCCATATCAAGAGCGTGTATTGATGAAGAAAATAAAATTTGTTTTGCATATTCTTCTCGTAATTGATGCACAGAAGAAACTGGATTAGTATAATATCACAAGCTAATGTACTATTAACAATAGTACCTAAAAAACATAAAATAGTTAAGTCCAGTCCAAATTTAATTGTAAGAATAATTAAGCTACATAACTTTTTCCTGTATTGGTTAAACTAGCTGGATACCCGTGCTTCGCTACGGAGTGTTTTTAAATTTGATAAGTTTATAAACTACCAGAAAAGCATTTAAATTATTTTACTATGCGATAATATCTAGATTTTATCCCTCCTACTTATATCCCCCTCTTCTTTGATAAGATAATTTGCAAATATCCTAAATTTACCCCCTTTCTAAATGAAAATATGACAAAACTGTACATAACAATAATTACTGTACTCTTAAAGAGCATTTCAACGATACCCATCATGAAGATGAAGGGTATTCATTAGTTGTACCCCGTACCCCTTTGAGCCAAAATTTAAAGTTCGAAAATTCATGTAGACAGTTACCTTCCCCTTGCTTTGAAGGTCAAGAGAGCAAATTTTCACCGAAATCGGACTAAAACTGTAGCTTTGTATAAAAGAACATACATACACACATATGTTAACTTATATATACATATATAGATATAGATGTACATTTCCATTTTACCCCTCCCCCTTCTAAAATAAAATAAGACAAAACTGTACTTAAGAACAATTACTTTTCTCGTAAAGAGCTTTTCAACGACGTGTATCATGAGGGGTATCCATTACTTTGAAATTTGTACCCCGTACACATAACAACAATTACTGTACTCTTTAAGAGCATTTCAACGATATGCATAATGAAGATAAAGGATATTCATTACTTGTACCCCGTACCCCTGTGTACCAAAATGTTAATTTCGTAATCTCGTGTAGCCAGTGACCTTCACCTTGTTTTAAAGAAAAAGGGTGTAAATATTCATCAAATTGGGATAAAACTGTATATTTGAATAAAAGACATACCCTCATACGGATACTATTCTATTTATATTGATATCATCACTTGTACCCCGTACCCCTGTGTACCAAAATTTAAATTTTGAATATTCATGTAGACAGTGATTTTCCCCTTGCTTTGAAGGTCAAGTGTGCAAATTTTCATCAAGATGACTGACTAAATCTGTAGATTTCTATTAAGAACATACACACGTACGTTGACTTTTATATATATATGGCCGCCATCTTGAATCAAAATGCCCAATTGATAAACCATTTTTCAAAACTAATTAATTTTATAAAAGGAAGCAAAATTAAAAAGTTTAAGGTTCCAGTACAATTGGTTCCGGAGATATCATCTTGACGAATTTTGTATCAAAATGGTCCCCATCTTAAATCAAGATGGTGGATTTTAAAAATATTTCTTAGCGAGCACCTAGGAGGTAAGAGGGACACACCTACAAAATTTCATGGTCGTAGGTCCAGTGGTTTCAGAGATATCGTGATGTGTGTCAGTGAGTCAGTAAGTGGTATTTGGACTTTATATATATGTATAGAGACATACTATTCAAAATTTAACTTTTAAGAAAATATAGATATAAATAAGTTAAACATAACAATTACTATATTAAAATAAACATTTTCTTAGCTTATAAGCACGAAGCACGAGCTTATAAGCGCTCTCAATCATATTAAAATAATAATACCAACATTAATAAAATAGATCATAATAATAATTAACAGTTTCTTAAAAATAATATAAAATATTGTAAAAGCAAAAATATTAATATTACAGGTACACTGTCAAATACAAAAACACGTAATCCACGTGGAATTAAATTATAATAAGAACAATAATTTACCTCCTTTTAAATGTTAGAGCTAGAAAGGGCCAGAACAGCAAAATCAAATCATAATATAAATAATAAGTTACCTGCTATTAGGTGTTGGGTCTAGTCAGGAAAGCGAAATCCTATCATAATTATATAAACAACAATTTACCTGATTTTAGGTGTTGTACCACAAAGTTATTTTAACAACATTATTATGTTAATTAAATATGCAATTACAATTCAAAGAGCAGATACACATGTGCATTTATACATAAATTTGTACATACAAACACACTATTACTACCTAACCAAGAGTATATTGTACAATTAAAATTCCAAGAGCAGAAAAAAGAACATAAAGCAAGAAGATACACATTACACATGGATACATATTACGTAAATTCGTACCCACCCAAACACACTCTTACAAATACCTAAATAAATTATTCATATTACTTAAAAATGTTCCAAATAATAACAAATTAGCTATAAAATTAAAATTTTCTTCAAAACTTTTTTTAAGTATAACAAAATAGACAATCTTCAGAGGGAAAAAAACAATATTTTGACGTATATATCAAATCTCAAAGATAAATTATTACTTAAAATGTGTTATATGACATTTATCATTATAAATTACAAACGCAACATCGATTTAAATCTTTAATATTGGTACATTATGTATATCGAGTTTTGCATCACATGATTTGTGCAACTCTCACCAATGCCTGAGATATTGGAACCTACCAACATCGAATAGTAATAATATACTGCTATAGAAAATACCCCTAATCATTTAAGAGTCGTTTTGTTAACAGCATGTTTAGTCACGGTACCAGAGAAATACTCTAATTCCAATTGTCAAAAGGATCAGTCAGACGTCTAATCAGGTGGGACAATCTCCAAAAATATACCTTCCTGTCGGAAGAGGAAGCTCTAGGAAACCGAAGCGAGGGCCAAAAGGAATGAATGAAATGGTACAATGATTGACAGCGTTCTGGTTTAGAATCTGGCCAATATAACTGGTAAGGTATTGATAAAAGAGGTTTGCATTAGGTATAAGGTGCGTGAAATGGTTCCCTTTTTATCTGGGAGCCAAATGCTGCTTCCTCGACTCGGGAACAGTAGACCTCGCTTCCAATGCGGCTCCTACAGTTCCTTTTGTGTCTCCGTCAGAAGACTTTTTATCGGGCGAAGAAGGTTCCTTTTTAGAAACCGTGAGAGTACATTCTCTTGGTCAAGTCACACCGGAAGAGTATATCGACATTGGGATTCCTTTAATTAAAAACCGTAACACTCTCAAGTATCTGAATAACTCTTAAATCCGTATGGAAAACTCCTGTGCCTATTTAAAGAATTCTCTGCCAAATTCCTTTTATAAACAAACCTCTTTGCTCTTTAGAGGTACACACATCTCCCGCAAGGAATGTTACGTAAGAGAAGTTACAGAGGCATTCCTCCAAGTTAGTTATATCTACTGTAACTCCTCTCTCCTTAGCAAGTCCATCTCTTATCAGATTTCAAATAGGGTCATGAAAAAAAATGTTTAGGGTCTCAAAATTTATTTACAGTTATACACACAAAGAAAAAAAAACATAAATAAGTTCAAAGGAAATAATATAAAAAAAAAAAAAATAATAATATCGGTAAAATCGGTAAATTTATAAGAATAAAGTAATCTGATTGAGAAAAAAATAAAAATAAATACTTAAACGGTTCATCAAAATTAGCGACAAAGCTATATAAGCTTTTATCTCTTATTACTTTCTAAGGCACTTAGAAACCAAATCCGCCACAGTTTAATGACAAATCCCCCCCACAATTTTTAACGAGATAGCGATGCGAATTTAAAGCTACCTGAGCCCATATAATTCAATTTGTATAATCGGATGAAGTTATCTTAAAATGTTACTTTATTGTTGCATTATATAGCTAAAACAAGGAAAGTTTGTAGCATAGGGGAGAATATTTGTGTTCTTTGAAACTAGTTGACCTGACCACGTCTGATACGATTTTCACTGAAATTAATTGGTATACTTTGAAATAAAAAAAAATTGATTGACACCTATTATTATTTTAATTAATTATTTATTTTGGAGGTATTTTAACAGATGTAAACAAACTTTGACGTTTAACAAAAGTGTCGCAGTAATTAATAATTACGTTCGCTTATAACTTTTAAACTAATTAATGGAATATCATGGGGTTTTTTTT
>KZ651594.1:219629-230265 GCA_001010745.2 Gerris buenoi | reverse complement strand
CCCCCCCCAAATTAGTTGTTTTTTCTGTAATCAGGGGGGGGGGCTAAATTGGGCCCTGCGACGGCGAAGACCACTAAGGTGGGTCTATCGAGCAATCCCTAATAGGATATCGTAGGAGAGGGTATCGGCCAATTCAAACCTGGATTCGAAACTTCGCCAGGGATACTGATAATGACCCTGGTTTAGGTGGTAGTTAACAAGTACCCTAATCACTTGGCTACGCTCATCCCCTCTTTTCTTTCGCCGAAAAATCTTATCATAGATATTGATATTGATATAGATCATTATCATCGAGATATATCGAGTCCGAGATAACTGAGATAAAATAGGCTTGTTCCAACAACACTCCAAACTAGACCCAAACTAGTTTCCAACTGTACGACGCTTGCGCATTAGCGAAAAACGGTCAATTATGGTCCGTTGCGCATGCGTCAGACAGTTCCAAACCAGTTTGAAGTGTGGTTGGAGCAAACCTAATATCACCTATTTCTTGACTTGATAGTTTCCGTGATTCTGTATCATATGCTATACTATCTTGAAAACCAGATATAGCATTTGAATGGACTTATTTTACCAATTTTTAAAATAATTTTGGGGTTCAAAATATTATTTAACGATACAATTTCAACGATATGCAATTATAGGTATAATCTAACTTTTTTGAACTTCTTTAGTTAGTTACTCCCTTTATTAAAAAAAAAAAAAAAAAAAAAAAAAAAATCCAAAAAACAGAGAGGCGTAACAATCAAATGAAGGTGTACGGTATGTTCTTCTTTAGACTGTTCAGAAGTGAGATATTGCGTTGTCCCAAAGTACATTGGACTAATTTTCCCTTTGTCTTATTAGTTATTTAGTCAAAGTCATTTATATTATAAAACAACTTATATTATAAACAATAGGGGAGATGCAATCTAAAGAATTTCTTTTTTGGTTTTCCACATTTGGTGGAGTAAGAGGGAAAGGGATTTAATTTTTTTTTTTATATCGAGCACTGCGGTATAATTTATTCTAGAAAATTTATCAATCTTTGAAAGAAATTTTAAAATTTAATTAGAATTATAAATGGGAGGCAGAATAGAATAAAAAAAAAATTAAATAAAAAATACATTTCGGCGTTGGATTTGAACCAGAAATCATTGTATTTCCAGTTCAGTGCTCTTCATTTCAAACAATGCTCTTTAGTTCACTTCAGTGCTATTCTTTTAATGTTACTCTTACTAAGTTGCAAAGTTCAATTTATTTGCAGTTAATCGTTCAAAAGTTATGAAGGTTTGAGACATTCAGCCAGACTGGAATGATTATTAGGTCCTGACTACTTGACGCAAAAACTATGGATCGTTAATAAATCGTGATGATAAAAAGTCAGTGATAGAGTCTTAAAATTGTAATGTAGAGTCTTAAAAAATGTAACTATGGATCGTTAATAAATCGTGATGATAAACAGTCAGTGTTAGAGTCTTAAAATTGTAATAACATAATTATTTCATAAACATTAGTTTTGTATTAAAATTATTTGACATATTACGTTTTAAATGTATAAAAAGAATTATGTGTTGTACTTTATCAGTCATAGATGGTTAGAAAGGATAGTATGACTACGTGTCCTGAGGCACGCCTAGTCATTACGGAGTGCATGCACTTACTATGCTGTATTACGTGTATAAGTGGGCATGCGCGCTCCTTCATCGCTACGACTGTTACGTATACATTAGGCGTAACTTCCTTTCGTTCACTGGGCCAAACTGACAAATAAAACATTTCTAGGCCACTAGTACAAACACTTGGTCACATCGCCCGAAAACTAGATTTCCCATTGTTCAGTACAATGCTATAAGTTTGTTTCGGTATGCTCGATAAGTTGCAACACATCTAAAAAGCGATGTATAATCAAAAAGAACGCACGAATTATACGAAAAAGGTAGAGTGTTAAATAAAAATAATCACGTCTTTTTCCCCTAAAGTAAATTGGTCAATCCTACTATTGTTTTCTCGTTTCAAAATAGATATAAAGATGAAAGGAATGAAGATGTAATGGTTGGAATATCGATCATTTGATTACATAAATTGCGTTTGTAAATGCTGATAGGGAAGTAGGCTTATTTTTTTCCATTTGTGGCTCGATCGATAGCTTTGGCAATTATAGAACGAAAGGTGTGTCAATTACTACTTAGTAAACCCGTTTTATTGCGACTGAATTGGCGACAAGACGGTAACTAAAGCAAGCCATTGTCTATAGCCTGTTATCATAGCACTGAAAAGCGATATCACTAGTGATATAATTTAAGCTAGATTAATTAAACAAAAAACATTTCAAGAAAAAAACTATGCTTTAGATATTGTGAATAATTAAATATAATATAATTAAATTATAATATAACCAGAAAAAATTTAAGTTCGATAATATTAGTTATATACTCTTTTCCTACACTTTAGGACCTTTAAAACTATGCTGACTAAAAATCATTTTGTTTTAGTCATCCGCTATAATATTGGATGCCATTTGAAAAATATTTAAGTATGAAATTTCTTAAAACTATTAAGATTTTATAAATGCTAATGCATCTATGTGTATAATTTCGGTCAATTATTACGTCATACACCTTATGTAGCGACACACTAACCCCGTGTGCTCCATTGCATGTTATATAGTTGTATAAGACCCAAGCCCTCCAAGGGCTGTTGCTCCACAGAGTTAGTTCCTTGTTAGAGTTAAGTTTGGGTACACTAGGGCCCCAGCCACTGTCATTCTTTCCGTCAAGAAAAAGTGTTAGTGTATTGGGTTCAAGAGGATAGATCGGCAGAATTATAATCTTGCAAGATAATCCCGTCGCGCCATCCACTCCATTCTTGTCAACCGATAAATTTCATGTGGATTGGATAGAGGTATTCCTTTCATTGTGTTTATGGCATCAAACGAAGGGATTGTAGTCACACAGCAAGCCTGCAGGATGGAATGAGCGGATCGTCTGACAGGAAAGAGTGCAAGAAAGTGGCTGTGTGTATGGTAATGAACATGATTATCAATCATGCCATGCTTTCCTTCACGATTAAGATAATGGAAAGTCTGTCGGGGAAGAACGACAGTGGATGGGGAGCTACTATTTCAGCTACTTTTCCTCCTTTTCTATAATTTCATTAGTGTTATAAGCGATAGTTGATTTTTGCTAAATGTCCAAGGTAAGGAAACCTCCCCTACAATATAATTGAAAATATTTTATTCCTCAATGGTTGGTAGTACCTTTATATAAAGTACAAGGGATCTAGAGTCGGCTATACACATTGTGGTATACCTGACAGGTAAACAGGATGGTGATGCCATTTTAACTTGAATGTAATGACATAACTTGATAGCACTCAAGCTCCGGTTTGACCTATCAGGTGAACCACAATGTATGATCAGGTTTATCACAACCTGTATGGCAGGATTTCGGCCTTCCAATGACTTGACATGTTCTTTTCATCTGATTTTTTAAAACATGTCCATTAGCTTTGCAAGTATTACATGCATCTCAAACGCATCCCAAATTCCCCGCTAGGAATATTACTGGGCTTGTGTGTTGTTGGTTGTAATCAATAGACTGATAACTGATTAGAACCTAAAGTGGTCAAAAATAAGAAGTAAATAAATAAAAAACCTATATAAAAAGAATTAGTTATTAAGGTACTTGAAAGTGCACTAAAGAATTTTGCTCCCTTTTTTGTCACATTTAGAAAGTTCCCCAAAAATCTTAGCATGAACAGCTAATTGCTTTTGCATTATGTCCAATAGTTAATTAGTTTATTTTTTTTTAAATATAATGCAACACAAATGACAATACTTTATGTAGTTGACAAATTAAAAATATAAAATAGACATTCTTCCAACAAAAAAAATAGAGATACTATTAAATGGCTTTTATTATGTGTCTTGACTATATCGAGTTAACAATATAACAGGGCAATAAAATGGCTTTAATAATTGATTACTATGTTTGCCACGGTCCTCAGTCAAACGGTGACAGTTTTTTTGTCCAATAAAACATATTTATTATTCTTATATAATTATTTTTACTAGGAAGTAAAAGAGACAATACTGTAATAGGAATTGTCAAAAAAATAATAGATTTACGACTGTATTCTAAACGAAAATTAAAACTACCATAAAAATTGTTTGAGTAAATGATACAAGTATTCATTTTGTTGAGATTGTTATAGTTGACAGTATTACGAACATGTAGAATTATTTTTTTTTAAATGTTTTTAGGCTCTTGACTGTTGTCAGATTAGATGAATATTTATGTTTAAGACTAACTTTTCAGTCCTATAATAAACATCTCGTCCTTTTTTGATGACCGTATATTACAATATTAGTATTGTTTTTTTAAGTGGGTTACATGCTCTAAACTCTAACAAAATTATTTTGTCTTACAACAAAAACTCAATACGGCTGTTTTAACACATCACAAGGTGCACGGTTTGATTTCTTGATAGATGAAGAAATCTTTGCTCAATTGCAAGCTTTGATAGGATGTAACGTGCTGATCCGTCATTTAGCTTCGGTTTAGAATGGTGAGACGTGTATATGCTTTGATTGAAATGTAAAGACAGTAATTCGTTCTGTGTTTAAAATTCTGTGGAAATAAGGCAAAACATGATATGTCCATTTTTTGGTCAAATTGAGTTATTGGTATCAATGGATTCAGCTCATCGAGATCTACACTTCTGTCTAAAAATTATTTATCTAAGCCTTCTAGAACGCTATCAAAACAGTGTGGCAAAAGTTGATATGTCCAATTTTTAAAGACAAAAGATGATATGTCTACAACGTTCTATATGCCTTCTTTAGATTGAGGTTTATTGTTATTAAAAGTGCTGTGGCAAAATATGATAGAAAGACATATCATATTTTGTCACTTATTGTTCTATAGAAATATACAAAAACCAAAAGAAGGCAAGTTATGATAAGTAGAGATGTCATGTTTTGCCTTCTTCTGTTTCTCTCTGTTTTGCAGATTTAATACCAATTATAGCGTGATATGTGATAAGAATATAAGGTACCTTAGGGTTGTTTTTGGGTTTAGTCTAGTTTTTTTTACGCATTATTATCGAAAAACGTTACTTTCTTATGCCGTTCTCTGGTTACTTTGTTTTATGTTTTTAAAATAATCATTTGGACTTGTCTTAAATGCACTAAATCATTTTTAAAATCATGCTCGATATTTGTAACATCGTCCTGTAACACCTCAAACATTAAGTCAACAATCACCTCCTATATTTTGATGACACCAGCCCCGAAGGAAAACAAAAAATAAAGGGGTAATAAGAAAAATATTGAAAAAGATAAACAAGAAAGAGACGAAAAGTTATAAAAATAGAAAAGGCGAAGAGGTAGGGGTAAAAATATTAAAGCCGCTGGAAAAATGTAGAAAAAATTGTGTTCAATTTTGTCTCCCGGTGGAGCAACCTAATTAATTTTTGATTTATTTATTCAAATCAAATGAAGTCATACAAGAATATTTATGTGGAAAAATCACAATAGAAAACAAGCAGCAGAGAAAAAAGGTCAAAGTAAGAATGGGCTCAGTAAAAATTGAAGTTTACTGTAAGCTACTTCTAAACCGTAATGCTGAGAAGTTATGTGTGGCATAAGGCATTGGCAGGACGTGGAGCAGATCAAACAGCTTCATGTATTTATAAAAAAATAATGGTGCTACCACCTTCAGTCAACCAGGTAATTACTTACTCTGATTCATGTGGTGGCCAGAAATAAATATTAACATGGCTGTAATGTTTAGTTTGGCCCTGCAGAAAAAAACAACCATTCAATCTTCTTTTAGTTTTTTGACCCCTTTAGTTTAAATTTTATTTGCAACTAAAAAACTATAGTATCTATATTTTTTGGGGTCTATAGGGTTTTTTATGTACCTATAATTTTTTAGTGTTGAAAAATTAACACATTTAAATTCGTTTCTCCTCCAGCACTATATTTCGCCCTTACCTTGGGCATCTTTAAGCTTATTTCTATTTTTCAGTTACAGGAGTCAATCCATAAAATGGAGAATTGATAGAACTTTGGTAAGGAATAAAATGTTATAACTTTTTTATGGATTGACTCATATGACTGAGAAATAGAAATAAACCTGAAGAAGTACAAGGTCAGGGCGAAATATAGTACTGGAGGAGAAAAAAATTAAAATGGCTTAATTTTGTAGCCCCAAAAATTATACATAAAAAACCCTATGGACCCCAAAAAAAAAAAAACAGAAACTATAGTGTTTTATTAACAATGAACATCCATTCAGTTAATTGATCAGAAGTTCCTATTGCCAGGTCACACTAGGGTAGAATGCGAAAGTGACCAAGCTCGCATAGAGAGACCAAGAAAAAGGTTGTGCCTAACTTGGTAAGTATTATGACACCCAGAGATTGGGTAACATTGTTTATTCGCTCGATAGCAGGCAAGGAATTAAAATTTTAACTATTTTTACTACATCGAGAAGATTTCTTATCATTTTTACATTGCTAACCAATGTTTTGGTTGAACGAGTGAAGAATATAGATTGGCAATATAGAAGCACCTTTATCTTACACTGGAAGTGTCCCCATAAATTATTTTTAAAAAAACCAAGAATGTCATACATTTTTCATGTATTTATAAAAAATTAATGATGCTACCACCTTCAGTGAACCATAGGTAATTACTTACTCTGATTCATGTGGTGGCCAGAAATAAATAGTAACATGGCTGTAATTTTTCATCAACAATTTTCTCCTATTGAAAATTTTTTTGGCCTTGTATAGGGTTTTTTTTAGGAAAGGTTTTTTTATATAATAAACATAAAACTAAACTTTTCCTTTTTCTTATAATTAGCTCTCTTAGGGAGTCTCTCCCTGACATTCAAGCAGGGAAGATTCCAAGTTGTTGTTTTTTTGTTTTTTTTTCTAAATGTGACTAAATTTCCACTTTTATTATACCAACTCATGTGACTTGAAACGATCATAAGCCTGAAGAAGCCCCAAAGTGTGAGGGCGAAATATAGCTAATTATAAAAAAAGGAAAAGTTTAGTTTTATGTTTATTATATAAAAAAACNATTCATTGCTTAAAACTACCATAAAATTAATTTTTAACTTGGTTTTGCATTCATAAATAATTGTTTTGTGAACTCGCAAAATCAAAATAAATAAAAAATCAATAACCTATTCATGATGGGATTGCAAAGTTTGAAAACGCTCTCCTGTAAAATTACAAAAAACGTACATATCATCTTTTGCCTTATTGTTACAGAATTATTTCTGATTAAGACGTGAAGGAAGACAAAGGACGAAAAAATGTGATGAATGGTAGATAAGAATAGGAGGTGTTTTTTTACATCGCAGAAGATGAATGATAAGCGATTTCTGACGTTCAGGTTGTTTGTGAACGTCAGATTTTCATCCTAATAAAAAACACTCGTGCGTGACCTCTGGTCCCTTCTATCTTGAGTGTAACCTCTATTACTCTGATTCTGCTCACTTGGCTTCTCAAACGGTGGAACAACTGAAGACACTCCTGCCCTCTGGCATCCGATAGAATGGATAAACCACATTTAACCTCCGATTTCCAAGCCAAAAATAAAAATCAGAAAGCAGAGGTTGGTTAGGTCATTTAGATAAATGTTTTTTAAAAAGCGCTAGTATTAAACAGCCTTTTTAAAACCTATCATTTACTGGTAATGCTGTTATTACGATAGTTCCTGTATAGAGAAGGGTTTGCTTGTCTAGGAATTTACCTGTTCAGGAAATGACCGGAGAGTATAGATCTAATCTTAACAGTCGAGCGAAAAATGGATACATAAATTTGTATTTAGTATGTTATTCCTTATATTTAACTTAAGAGAGTTACGTTGTATAACGTAGGGTCAAACAAAATGTCGGCATATTACAGTCTTTAATGTTTTCGTAACTTCAATGGATCCTAAGAAGAACCTACTTTAAATTTGCAATAAGAAGATGCAACCAATTGTTGCAGGAATTTTAATTCATCTTAAACACGGCCTGGAGAGCCAGCGTCCAGCGTGATCGTGTGGGTTAAATTACTTACCACGTCTACTCGGCCATGATCATGAGCGGAACGAGATGGGGTTCGATTCCTCGCCGTGACGCTCTGATTTATATGGCTCACAATTGATCACATCATACTCGCTTCGGCGGTACAATGTAAAAATGTATGATGTGTGAAGTGGCTGGAATTCTGAACCATGGGGCGTAAAAAGGGCCCAAAAGGCGGCCTAATTGCAAGGTTCGAACAAGTGGTTTGTCCTACCCGTTCTAGTAGGAAGTACTAGACTACTACTACTACTACTACTACTACTACTAGTAGACACGGCCTTCTCTGAAACAATACAAATTGATCAATTCAAAGGTAATTTAGGACGTCTTTAATTTTTTATTCAGGGCTAATAATCTATTCCATTGCAGTAGCGAAATTTAGGAGTTCATTACGGCTGTTTTTAACACAAATAAGACACTGTTTTGACCCTAGTTCGATTCACGATGAGGTGATCTATATTTTTCACTAATAATTACATTGAAAATATGTGTAAACTAACTCACAGTAATGATTGGAATCGAAATAGCTGAGATGTATTCAACTTAAAACTATTGTCCTAACCTTCTTATCAAAAGCAATTTTAAGTATCGAAGTGGATCTGTAAAGTAGTTGATACTATCGTCCAGCAATTAATTAAGGTACTTGTTAATAAAGAGTCCTCCCTAAAAGTTAAAGGTGATTAAAGGTAGTTAGAGGGGGTAAGACAAACCACCTCTAACTTTTAGGGAGGGCTAAAAGTTTTAGGGGGACATTTAATATATGTTATTTGAAATAAACAATGAAGCTATAAAATTATGTTAAACATTTCTTTTCAGTTTCTTGACATTATGGTTTACATTAATGCCTACTGTACACAGTACACATTATACTGACTGCAATACATTTTTAGTATTGAAGCCAGTCTTACAGATGTAAAAGTATTGTCAATTATACTATTGTTATTATATTAATGCACAAGCTATCATAGTATTTTTTTTATTTTATTTTAACTCGGCAGACCTAGTTTCTTCACTGGCTGTTGAACCAAAGAGTTGGTTCGTTAAATAATAATGTTTATTTCACTGAAGAGCCACATGATGACTATTGCATCATTCTTTTTTTAGGGCCGTTGACATAAAATGGATTAAAAAAAAAATTGAACTCTATTCCAGGGGTCTATAAATTAAAGCCCACGAGCTAGATCCGGGGAGACGTTTTGAATAAATGAAGCTAAAGGCCCCCATACTCGATCAAACATTTTGCGCAAACCTGATGTCGGGAAAATTTAGACCATACACGTCAAACATCACTTTTGCGCAAACATCAAACAGCCCCATACACAGTCAAAATGTTTGACCGTGTATTGGGGCCTTAAACAATGCTATGTTAGAAGTTCTCCACATTTAAATTTGATCTCATTTCAAACATCAAAAAAGATTAACACGAGTCTTATAAATGGATAGTGAATATCCAGATATTGCCATTGTGAAGTCCCATTGCTCATTGCTTACTTCGTACGGCCCGCTATAGGCCATATATATTTATATCACGACCCCTAACCAGTGCGCTTATCCAGATATTGCCATTGTGAAGTCCCATTGCTCATTGCTTACTTCATCCGGCCCGCTATAGGCCATATATATTTATATCACGACCCCTTACGAGTGCTTATCCAGACATTGCCATTGTGAAGTCCCATTGCTCATTGCTTACTTCATCCGGCCCGCTATAGGCCATATATATTTTTATCACGACCCCTAACCAGTGCTTATCCAGATATTGCCATTGTGAAGTCCCATTGCCCATTGCTTACTTCATTCGGCCCGCTATAGACCCTATCCTATTTATATCACGACCCTCAACCCAAATAATTGAAGGCCCCCTGTCCTATTTCATAAATATCTATACCTAATGCGAATTACAACATATTACTAAAATTGGTTTCGTGCAGTTTCGTGGTATTTAATTACTATACATTCATAATGAATAAGAATAAAAATATGTAATGTTATTATTTAATTTTTTTTTAAATAGTTTTTTATATGTTTTATTCATGGATGGATTATCTTGTTTTTTTATTGTAATTATCAAGTATGCAACACTGTTTTTATATATTCCAGTTTAATTTGTTGTTATTAAGATGCGAAGTTTTATTGCAATGTGTTTCCAGTCCCCTTCCTAGTTGAGCGTCGAACGACCTAATTTTTCCATGCTAGTTAACGATTTTGTTTTGTTTTTTTTTCGCTTATTATTATAATTTATTAGATATTATAAAGCAGACGTTGAATGTCGAATGGGAAGCTACAATGCACTCGACTAGGTTACGGATAATACCATGCATTGCATAATCAGCTATAACAGACGATTGAACCTGTAAATAGTCAACAAGCGAGATTCAACTACGTGGTTATTGTGGCGATCTGTAGCAATAAGGCTCTATGTAATATACAATGTGTAAAAAGAAAAAATCAATTTTTTGGTAAGAGATTCTTTTAAATGAGTGTTAACGTTATTGGCAAATATCAATAGTGTATGAAAGAACGCCTTCTCAGAGAATATATATATATATGCCCATTGCTTACTTCAT
>KZ651594.1:169554-219605 GCA_001010745.2 Gerris buenoi | reverse complement strand
TATATATATATAAACAAGGAATAAATTCATCGTTATAATACCTTTTTATACAGAAAAAATGACGTTTCTTTCTACAAAAAATACATGTGTACGAGTATATTGTATACATACATTGTTATGCGTATAAATATATAAAAGTTTTCGAGCAAAAAAAATTTATTCGATAATATATAATCTGTAATACATAAAAATCAAAATATATAAAATAAATTAGAGCAAAATAAATTTGTTGGGACATATGATCCAAGATGCGACGGATGGACGAACTTCTAAAAGCATACATGTATCTGTTTATAGGATGACCTCGAAACCCTAATAAATACTAAATAGGTACTATAGTAAAGGTTTATTTGATAATAAACCATTTTTTTTTATTCTCCAGTTTTTTCCAGGTCTATAGGGTATTAATAAATCTTTTTTCTACCGTGTTTGGCTATATTTCACCTCATTTTAGGCATCTTCAGGCCTTTATTTATTCCTTCTACTATATTACAGTACACATTTTTCCTTTAATTGTCCTACTACCGGTAATTTAACCTGTCGTGCGTTTACACATTGTCTCTTTTAATGATTCACTGATCTCCATTTAATGTTACTTTGAATTAAAAAATTAATTGTCTCATAGAGAAAATACGTCTTGAGTTATGATAAGACTCTTATCATAAATACACACTTTTGTTCATATCTCCCGAACCGTTTAAGCTAAAAAGTTGAAATTTTTGACATACATTTTTGACCTATACATAGGAAAAATATAGAAAATATAAATATTTAATATGCGCATGCGCAATTTGCAAAAATGTAGTGAACTCAAATATTTTTTCATTTATTTCTTAAACAGTATTTGAACTTGTTTCTTAACTCTAGATATTTCATGATATATTTTTACATGAACCTCATATTGCAAGCAAATATATAGTTATTTAGTTATTATATTAATATTTTTGAGATAATTTTATTCATTTTTTAAAGAAATACAATTATATATAGACTGAATTAAATAAATTTAACAATTGGACCTTTTTAAGTTAAAATGTACTAAATCAACGACGGAGAATTTCTTGGAAGGACTAAGTGGATTGATTGGACACTGACTAAACGCCGGATTGGAAGTGTTCCAAAGTTTTCAATTGGGTTTTCCAATTCCAATGCTCCTCTAGAAGAGTTAATACACTCAGTCTAGAACAGAAAATTCCCAAACATTTTTCATTCTTTGGGTAATTTGCTTTATCCTGGGAATCTCTTCTTAAAAAGAGGGATTTTTAAGAAAAATTACGATTTTGTGGCAAGGAAAGTAATGTTTCATAGTCATTGGGTCTAACGAGATTGGTTTGTAACTTGGTGTAAAAGTATTGTATATTATTGAACTCATTTTTACTGCACTAAATATTAAAATAATATGAAAATTTGTTTCTATTGGAATTTTATTTATTATTAGTTTTATTCCCAATAAAAGGTAGTTCCACTCCTTATTTTTATAAAGGCAACCATACACGGTCAAAATGTTAGCGCAAAGATTTTGACGGTGTATGGCTGTTTGATGTTTGCGCAAACATGATGCTTAAGAAAATTTCCCTGACATCAGGTTTGCGCAAAATGTTTGATCATGTATCGGGCCTTGTCTTTTCTAAACTTTATATTTTTAATATCAAAATAATATTTGAAAGTAATAAGACACTTAAATCTTAATAGTCAAACTAATTTTAACGATATTTCGAAACGTTTTAGAAATTCTCATACGCTCGTAAAAAGGAAGATTATAGGGCTCCCAATCCCAATACATTATTTTATCTACTTACGGCAGAAAATTAACCATTGTTGTACTGTTTTCAATCTGCACAATGTAATTTTTCTTGATTCTTTTGTAACACGTCAAAAAAAAAACCACGCAGCAAAATAATAATGTGTCAGCAAAAGTTCAAACAGACAGTTTGTATTTTGCTGTTATTTTGTAGTAAGAAAAGATTACTACATTGCAGGTTATGAACTCTCCCACATTGTTCATTTTTATATATTTTAAGCGAAATATTCTGCTAAATAATTATATCTTTTTTGAAAATACCTAATTATTATACCTACAATTATAGCATTAAAAATCTTTAGTGTCATTTTTTTGCCGTTAGTAGATAAAATATTGTATGTAAATATCCAGCAAAAGAAAACATTCCTGACTCGTTTAAAGATTACTTCCTTCCGTTACGCTTTAGTAGGTAACATTTTCCTAACTTAGCTTCGCCTCGTCAGTAAAATACTAAATTTCCTGCCTCGGCTTCGCCTCTGCAGTAAATTTGTTTAGCCTATCCTCGCTTTCGGCTCGAAACTAAAACTTAAAAACTTCTCTTCTAAATTCCATTTTGCTGCCTCGTATAACAAATAAGTATTCAACAAGTATATTCAAACCTCTCTCTTAAGGGCTGGTCACAGCAGATAAAAATGGACTTAGGCAACGTTACGGAGAACTCGATAAACAGCCATCTAAACCAAAAAGCCTTCTGGGTGGCCATGAATAACGAATAAAGCTAATATTCAGCTTCGGCGGTAGAGTCAGCGACTGTCTGTTGCTTCCTTTAATTCTACGAAGTCTCTCCAACATACAATTCACGTATCCCGTAGTAGATTTCATACCTGACGACGTCAGCCCAGTTAGAACCGCAGTGGAAAAAGACTTCTTCTTGATCGGATCTTCTATTCTCTATTCCCCACTGAACTATTCGTTTCAAGCATAGAAATATTCTCATTATGGTCATCCAATGTATTTCTTTAAGGGTCAGAGCTAAACCTGATAAAAGCGTAAGCAATCTCTGGTCTAGTCCCTAGTGAAGCGTACATCAAGCTCCCCACTGCTTCACGAAAGGGAACGTTCTTCATTAACTCTTCTTTGAGCTCTCTCAATCAAGATTGAAGTAAGGAACTATTCTTTGCGATTTTCGAATTCTTTGGATCCAATAATTACATTAAAATCAACACTGATTGAGTTTCCATCTTCTCTATTGATACCCGACAATGACTGAAGTAAATGTAAAATTTACATCAATACGGTAATCAAGTTTGTATCATACTCATAATCACACATAATAGAAGTTAAATGAAGCCGTTTGTACAATCGTAACTTTTATCTAAAAGCTCATAAAAAAAACCATTAAAAGTTGGATAGAGCCGAACAAATTTATATAAATTTGATGATTGCACATCGAACTTTCACTAATCTGAGCAAAGGGGTTATTTGTATGATACATTTCAGCAAAGTTCTTGCGTCGCTTTCCAATGAATAATGTATGGAGGTCATACTTTTTTTTCAAATGAAAAGAATATCTTTGTTACCCTTATTATTAATTTATAAGAGATTCCTAACATATATTTACGACCAATTCACAAAACCAACAATAGCTTAAAACCGCCTAATCTATAGTTATGAGACAAAGAAGCGATTAATTTAGAATCACGTAAGCACTGAATTTACCGTCGGCTTTGGAATTTGCATAAAGTCAAATGTATTTCTTGTCTCAAATATTTATTCTTTGATTATTATCTCGCAACGATGAACAAGCATTAACGCCGAAACAGACGATTGAGAGTTTATTTATATTATAATTTAATATTTCATCCATAAATAAATCATTTTGTTTAAAATAAACTTGTTATTATCGTATCTTAGTATTAACTTATTGTCAATCCTATTTCGCTCGTCTAAATTAATCATATTTCCATTAAAGTCGCTTTTTGTTTATTATGTATGAATTGTTTTGTCGAATTTGCTTCATTTTCATTTAATTCTGTTAATATATATTTTAGGAAAAGCACATTTTCTTTTCTATTTATAAAAATATTGGGCATTTTTTAAACTAAAAAACTGAGAAAGCACGTGGGGAATTGGGCTTTATTGAATTGGGAGTGTAGAAGATATACCTAACATCCTCCACTATGGCCAAAAGAGCAAGAAAATAAATATATTGAACCTATTTTTTTTTTATTTTATTATAAAAATTATGGATATGTGTAATTGAGATTGAAATTAGATAAGTCTTAGCATCCAGGTAACCCTTGATGCCATAAACTTTATCTCTTGGTTTCGATGTATGAGGTTTCGATCTTGGACCATAGCGCTGATCCCGTGAGATGAGGGTTTTGTTTTCATACTGGTATTAAATTAATCATGTTTAAGATTAAACATGGAATTTACGTTAATAAAAAACTGACGCGAAAAACCAAAGAACACTGGATTGTTCAATTATGAGTCATAAAGTAACTGTGGAAAAATATAGGTACCGACCATATGGACTAACCGATTTCGAGCATACTTCACCGGGTGTATCAATGCCGATGTCGCCGGGACGACTTCTGGATGAAGAAGAAGGAATAAACGTCAGGCTGAATCGCAACTCGGAGATAGCGCAAGTGTCGAAGTTAAGTGATTCGTTATGTGATTAAGTTGTACGTAGTATTCATACTACGGGAAGTTTACATTTTAATTTAAATCAAATAATAATTATTATTAATAATGGGAGACAGACGGAGAAAAATAGTCTCCAGCGCGGGACTTGAACCACGGGCCTCTATATTTCCAGTAAAGCGCTCTACCAACTGAGCTTACAAAGAAGAATAATTTCTTCTGCCAGAAACAATACCTAGTCCCGATTCGTTTTTTAAACCGTCAGGGAGCGGGGGTGTCATTCTTTTGAACTATTTTGATATAAAAATAAATACGATTGATAAAATAATTGATCAGGCAATCAATATTTTTAAATCCACCACCACGCACTTGTTCGCCAAATGTGTGTAAAATAACAAAGGTTGTTCAACTATGAAAAATTGCACTACTTACTTTTATCAAATTGTGGTACTTTTACAAAACTTCTAATACAAAATGTGTTCAGAATAAAACGAACGTTTCAACTATAGAACGACGCACTACTAAATAACAATTAAAGTTATGACATAACTACAAAATCATAATTAGAAATTATAAAATTAATTTTATTATTATAAAGTAATTAGATTTTTACAATCATAACTTTATCGTCAATTGTGTGTAACCAATGATCATAAAATTATATTGTATTTTATCTGGGTTTTCCTGAATTCATTTTTCTCTTAAATTCCGTTCTTTTGATCTACAGATAATAAAACTTTGGAATCAAGTGCCAAAGCTCTAATTTGAAAGAATGTCAGTTGTGTAACGTTATAGCTTGTATTGAAGTCGTTCATTTTGTTGAGTTATTAAGGTATTATAAAGAAGAATCAACTCATAGTGTATAGTGAAAGTATACGAAAAAAAAACAAACAAAAAAAACTTCGTGGCACTTTTTTTTACGTAATATTTTTTATTTTTCAAACCTAGTTATTTTTTATATTTTAGCCCATAAACCGTTTTATTTCCCATCAAATAACATCCAATTTTTTTTTTATCGTATTATTATTTTTTGGTTGCAAAACAAAATATACTTAAATATGCTTAATTTTCTGATTTGTGTAACGATTTTATTTTATTTTTTATTCTTTTTTTTTAGATTTAGAGTTATATATTTTTGTTCCCCTTTAAAAAAAGAATCGATGCAACTGTTGCAAAAATACACCTGAACTAATTCCATAACAGGTAATAAACGAAAGATTTTTATGCGTTCGTATACTATTATTTTACATTTATAGTCTTGTTATATATTTTTAAGGGTAATATTATCATGTTTATTAAGTTGTTCTTACTGTATCAAAAGTAGCTGTTATGAACAGTCACGAAAAAAGAAAATTAAATCTTTTAGAATCGGTCGAATTATACAAAAAAAGTAAACATTTATAATATAAACTTATGTAAACTACTACTGTACATAGACGTAAAGATTTTAAATTAGACCATTTTTTTCCATCATGCTAGCCTACCATTCAATGCTGCAGTGTAATATTTTGCGAATTACTGTTATTTAAAATAACGTAATAATCAGTAGTATTTCTTTCTTGGATTGTGATCACTGGGATTTTTCGTTACCACTCTTTGATGTCCTTTAACAGTGGTTGATCATAAATTCTTCACTTACGATGATCATTTTACTTATTTATTTATTAATTAATAGATATTTTAAAAAGGTAATTTGTAAGTTCACTGGTCATAACTATCTTAATGTGTAGAACCCAGTTTGTATTAATCACTAGTTTTTGTAGATTATGATTAAAATCAGATACATTTTGTTTTTCTTTTATTGTCTGATTTACTACTTTTTGCTATTAATTAAAACAATAAAAGATTTCTTATAATAATATTCCTGAATTTATTTAACAGTTTCGCGAAGTTAAGGTCATTAAAAAGATATAATAATATACAGTTTTACTTTCAACTTATGGGGAAATTGTATTTGAATCTTCTGAGTTATTAGACAGTTGGTTTTTAGGTAATACTATTATTAATATAACTGGCTGGAAGGTGTTAATTAAAATGTAAATTATAACCGACTAATAATTCGTTATAAAATATCATATAATTGAAGAGGTGTGTTTCTGTAATCAATTTGAGAGAAGTTTTATAATTGAAGGTCATACGTAACATCTCTTTCTAATTGTTTATCACAATAACTTGATAAGTAGACATAACAATATACAATATTGTATTCCTGGTTATGAATACAACATTCAATTAGGAATAAAGATGTAACGACGGACGGACGAGGTAATGCTAATATTGTAGAATAAACACGTAGCAGAGGCAGGATTCACAGTCGTCGACTTTGAAAGTTAACTAGGAAGATCAAAATTCCGTCGATAGACAAAAGTATATTAGGTAATAAGAACAGGAGGAGGGAAAAGGAAAGGATAATGACCCGATTAGTTAGGATGGTTAGAAGATGAACAATAAAAAGATGCGACGGAACGAGAAAAGAGAAAATAATGGAATGCAGACGGTTGCGGAGGAGACTTGCGCAAGATAACGGCTGAGCAAAAGATGATGCTGAATTGCTAGACCAAAACTGTCTGGGTGGATGAACGATTACAGGAGATCAGGAGGCCAAGGCTCCGTCTATATTAGAGACTAATTGCGACACCTGCAGAAATCCGTTCAAGTTTCTTGCCTCTACCTGATATTCCCTTGTGGTATCTGTTGTGCAATCCAAGGCATGCTTGTTTTACCTTGTTTGGTCTTGGATATCTGAATGCATTCTCTCATTTAGACTGCATAAGAATCAGACAAGCAAATCACAGAGTGAAACTTGCAGTGAACATGCAGATTTAATTTAAAATTCCTAACTTCCTTATTGTTGTTAATCAAAGAAAAATCTTGTTCGGTTGTATGTGCGTTTAATGATTTAATATTTTTATTCTAATCATAATGGTCACTTTTTGTTTCTACGAGTTAGATGAGAGTCATGGTAGACTACACATTGTAGATGTTGAAAATTAAAGAGGTCACTAACTGAATTTATTGTTTATTATATTGTTCTAATATTAGCAAACTAAGACGTATGCTCGATTGAACTATGAACATAATATAAATCATACATAATTATTACGTAGGCCTCAACTTTCGGTATGATAATGAAGTTCTAGGTGGTGATCGCGAATTGATAGGTATAAGATCTCATGATTTAAGAGATCAAGTGTTTAGAGCTTCTTCATAGTAGTGCAGATTAATTTCTGACGCAGTAAACTCCAGTTACTACTTTAGTCCCTGAACAAAATATAAATATTAACCCTTGACCACCCCTCCAGTAAACGCTGCTCCTTTATCGAAACAAGAAATTCTCAACACTTTATAAATTAGTTCCTATGACGAACGGTTTGGATTTCATTGACAGCATAAGAATCATTGCTTAAATCTACTATTTTGCTCCATCTATTTTGACAAACCTTGCTTTATCATTCCGATAATTTGAATTGTCATATTTACTACCACACATTAGAAGCATAAGCAATTTGAATAAGGTTCCATAAGGAATAGCTGCTTAATTGTATAATTCATAGTTTCAATTTTGAAGACAAGTACAGTGCATATGTATAATTAATGAAGTACTAAAATACCTCAGCTACTGTCATTTCAATCGGAAAGATAATAAAGTTGGTCGGTCATGGTGTTGCTACCAAAAGAGCTCGTGGGCGAAAGGAACGTTAAGGTCATTGTGAATGGTTTTAGATTGAAGGAATTGGATTCTTCCAGGGTAAAAAAGGGCAGGGAACGGCCCCAGCTTTCAATCCCTTAGTCAAGATAGGTATTAAGATAGATTGGTAGAAAAGAAACTTGTTAAAATGGTAAAACGAGAACCATCCTACAATTTAATTGCAAAAGATTCAAGGTGTCTATAGTTGTCAATTTTGTGTTCGATTACAAATGTTGCTTTTTACGTGTCCAATACGTGTTGTTAAGATGTATTTTATATGGAAAACCATGTTAGAATGCATAACATAAACTTTTATCCACAACTGTTATCTAAACTCGTAAAAGTGGGCTTGATCGGCAACCTTGCATATGGATATTTCAGCAATTATTTTAAACGAAAAAAAACTGTCACTGGAGTTAATTGGCTTTGCCTTTGGGACTTATTTCTCAACGTTAGAATAATTAAACACAATTCTCTATCCCTATTTTATTTTTATATTAGGTCATTGAGAGCCAAAGTGAGACCGTTTATCCCTAGTATTGAATAACCTTGAGACTCATAATTTTACTAAAACTGTCTCTTCAAGAACTTCAACTTTAAAGAGTTAAAAATGATTTAATTGTAATTTTAAATAATGAATTATTATAAAATATTAAATTATTTCAATTTACTGTCAAGGACATCGATTAGAGGGATCTTCTATTGCATGTGTATTTTTTACGACGTCCAAGTAGCTAGCGTTTAGTTGTGAAACGATGTAAACTCGTAAAAGTTGGCTTGATCGGCAACCTTGCATATGGATATTTCAGCAATCAAAAATGAAAAGACTGACATTGGAATTAATGACTTTACCTTTGGGACTTTATTTCTAACTTAGTGTACATAGTCAAATAATTGCTAAATACCCATGTTATTAAACTTTAAACACTTTTTCTATTAATTAATTTATTTTACTTATAAGGTCTAAAGAATTAAGAAATTGCGAGAAAGCAGTTATTCTTGTACTATTTAAAAAATGATGTTGGTTCTCAAAATAACCGTGTAAAACGTTAGCATAAACAAATGCAATTATTCTCTATATCTATTTCACAACTCCGTAACTGTTACCTCAACTTGTCAAGGAAAAAATGTATAATTCAAAAATGAATCTCCTATACTATATAGAATTTTTTTTTTTTTCAAATAAATAAAAGTATTACGTTTATAGATTATTATTATTATAGATTATTTAAATTCTTTATAATGTGTTTATTAATTTGTTTTTTTGACTTATTGTGTAAGAGAATAAAACCTAATTTTATGCGTACGTAGTTACCACAACCGTTTAGGAAAAATATTTAAATGTCAAAAGTTCTTATTTTTTGGTGTAAAATCTAAATCTATTCTTAAATTTTTCACTTTTTGAACCCTGCTGAACACTTTTTTTTTTTTTCTTCTTTTTTTGACAAAAAACCGTTTCATATAAGGTATGCATTTTAGATTGGATTTGGAACCTATAAAAACTTCTTGTTTAAAGAATTGTTTTCCTAAATCTATTAGTTCAGCTGTAAAACGGACTAAAAGATTCAATTTTAACAGGTTCAGTGCTCTCCAGATGGCAAACTAATGCTCGGAGCGGAAACTTTCCAAGAGTAAATAACTCTTATTTTTAGCCATAGAATCCAAATCTAGTCTTAAAAATTTGGCTTCCTATTCACCTTTTTTTTAATTATTCAAACTACACACACTTTTGCTGAACATAGAAAATGTTCAGAATTTTTTCTGTAAGCGAATTTGTATAGCCATTATCGAACCCTGAAAACCGCATCTTTCTATCTATCATGGTTCCGGAGATATTTCACTGTTCCATATTAGCTGGGACACCCTGATACACGTTTTTATTTTATTTTTTTTATTTTTATTTTTTTTAATTTTTTTTTTTTCATAATACGCAACGAATCTCTGTTTGCTTTGTTTTTGATTGTTTAAGAGCGGGAAGTAACATTCAGGAATCAAGTCGGATCTTGGTTGGCACTCACATAATACCTGAAACTGACCCCTGTCAACGGAACCGGTTTCGTGAAATGTGTTTTATGAACGCACCCTTTTTATTTTTGACTTTTTTTTTGACCTGATTAATTTCTAAAACTTTGGTTTGTGACTTTAAACCGCGTGTATTGGATCAGATGAAAATTAAAAAAAAGGAAAATATTACTCAAAGAATGAAATTGGTAACATTGAGTATATATCAAACTGCAATACATATATAAGACCAATATATATATATATTGATCGTAATGAGATCAATAATTTCATGATCAACTGTTATTACTTTATAACTTAATACATTTATAACATTTTGCTTCATATAATATCATACAACCTTTTAAGGATTTACATAAAAAAAACCGACGAGAAATTATTCTCCTGCTTAGCTTAGTTGGTAGAGTGCTACACTGAAAATGTAGAGGCCCGTGGTTCAAGTCCCGTTGCTGGAGTCTATTTTTCTCTGTCTGTATCCCAGTGTTAATAATAATTATAATTTGATTTAAATTAAAATTCAAACTTTCCCTAGTATGAATACTACCAAAAACTTAAAAATAAAAAAACCGACATAATTAAAATCGGTTTTAGCTACTCAGACAAACTTCCTCATAATGAAATATGCCATCAGATAGAGACTGCATCTCAGTAGGATTATGGTCTCACAATTTATCCTGCAATAAAGTACCTTTAAAGGTGCAAATATTGCTCTAATAAAAGCTACAAAATGAAAGAGCAACATGCTTAAACCTGAAAATACCTCCAGCACTAGAAAAATTGAGACCTTCGACCTTCGTTTACACATTGGGCTCGGTCACTTACTTAAGACCTACGCACTGAGAAAACTTTCTCGAATATTCGAATTTTGACTGTGGTAGTTCTCATACTAAAGTATCCTTTCTTATAGGCACATTTATACTGTGGTAATTCTCATACTATAGTATCCTTTTTCATTGACACATTTATACTGTGGTAGTTCTCATACTACAGTATTCTTTCTCATTGATACATTTTTCTTGTGGTAGTTCGCTTACTACAGTATTCTTTCTCATTGGCATATTTATGTTGTCCTAGTTATCATACTACAGTATTCTTTCTCATTGGCACATTTTTCTTGTGGTAGTTCTCATTCTAAAGTATTCTTTCTCATAGGCGCATTTTTATTGTGGAAATTCTCATTCCGCGGTATTCTTTCTTATTGGCACATTTTATAGTGTCGTAGTTATCATACTACAGTATTCTTTCTCATTGGCATATTTATCTTGTGGTAGTTCTCATTCTAAAGTATCCTTTCTCACAGCCACATTTATATTGTGGTAGTTCTCATTCTAAAGTATCCTTTCTCATAGGCGCATTTTTACTGTGGTAATTCTCATTCTACAGTTGTGTATTGTACGCTGCACAGTCTGTACTAATATTACTATTTGTGCTACTAAAAAGTGACATATTCACTCAAGAAAACTGAATCATGATTCCAGCCATTTATCAACTACAAATCATTTCGACCTTTCTATTTTTAACTTTAGGTCATATTTCCATAGCTTTCATTTTTTATTTTCAATAACCCTCATTCATTTGGATTATTAAGCTGACTTGAAAGGTGGTAGATGATAGAATTGAGTTAGGTAATATGTCAGAGGTGAGATGAACATCCCCATCTAAGGTTTAAGCGAGATATTTAGCTTAGAAACGAAGTAGAATTAAGTATAAAATAATATTGGTTGCAGTCCAAAAAGCTATTGATTGTGTATTATGTATGGCTTGCATATACAATACCCATAGTTTCCTTGCATTGAAACCAATATAGTAGTTCCTTTTTTTAAAAAACAATATTTTGATTATTACCTGTTAGATCGATGTGGAAGTATATAATTCAAACGATTTATGTATTATAGATTTTAAATAGACCGTGAAAAAATCTTATACTCTATAATACATAAATAAGATTATCGATTGAAATTATCGTTCACAGTTGTTTATAGTGTGTAACCTACAAAAAATGTTACCCAAAGAACTATCATACATTCGCTTTGATACGAAACATTGGATAACAATAAAATTGAAACATAAATGGGTTAGGCGTAATTGTTTCATTTATTTATTCTTTGAGTGGAAGAATTATAATAATTACAACTGAATGTGTTTTGTTGGTAGTAAATAGCCATATTGTGAAGAAAGAAAAAATATTGTAGTCAGTTAAAAAGTTATTTTAGTCAGTTTAAGTTATTTTCAAGTTCACGGACATTGGTTTGGGGCTAGAGCAACAATACCAATGATAAACAAAATCGGCACCGATCAAAATTTCTAAAGGATCCTAGCTGAAAATTTTAGATTCTCTAGGTATTATAAATAACCATATGTATTAATTAACTAAACATTTTATTTTTAATGTTTATAATTAGTGTTATCTATTTTTTGAATATCTGTTTTTAAGTACTGTAATTCATTAACTGTACGAATGTATTTTAGTTCTTTTTTTTTAGTTCGTTTTATTTTAGGCGCCGAACAACATGGTTATATGCGCATATGCAAGATTTAAATTAAACAGTGGTTAAACAGTGTGTATAAATAATAAAAAATAAGTAACGATTAAATTTAGATTTCAATAAAGTAATTAGCGTCCTGTAAGTAATGCATCAGTTTAGTTACGTGAGTCAAGTTGTTTGCTAAAATATCTGCTAAGTTGTCTGATAAGTCGTGTGTAATTTTATTTTATTTTATTTATTTAAAACTTTTGTCTCTTGATTGATTAGTATGCTGTGTTTACAGTAATCCTTTAATGAAGGACAGCTCCACTTTATAATTTTTTTCAAAAAAAGTTTTTCTCTCTAACCTACTTATTCTTATAATTACATTTTTTTTAGATGGTCTATAAGTAGGATAAAAATAAAAAATAAATGTTGGTTACTAACCAAAAAAGAAAGAAAATTATTTTTTATGATAATATTTTGAGGTAATGTAATTGAATTTCATTTACCCAAATTGCACCAATATTGCTTAAATTTGGTAGAAGAAAGACAATAATTAATTGCCTTTATTAAAATGATTTAATGACTTCATTTAACCATTTAATCTTAGTCTGGGACTGAATAAGTTATTTGTACTACGGCTACTCCACCTAAAATCAGGGTCAAAACATTGACCTGGGACTGCATAAGGGGTTCGTACTAGGGCTACTCCCCCTAAAATCAGGGTCAAAACATTGACCTGGGACTGCATAAGGGGTTCGTACTAGGGCTACTCCACCTAAAATCAGGGTCAAAACATTGACCTGGGACTGCATAAGGGGTTCGTACTAGGGCTACTCCACCTAAAATCAGGGTCAAAACATTGACCTGGGACTGCATAAGGGGTTCGTACTAGGGCAACTCCGCCTAAAATAAAGGTCAAAACATTGTCCTGGGACTGAATAAGGGGTTCGTACTAGGGCAACTCCGCCTTAAATCAAGGTCAAAACATAGACCTGGGACTGAATAAGGGGTTCGTACTAGGGCAACTCCGTCTAAAATCAAGGTCAAAACATTGACCTGGGACTGAATAAAGGGTTTGTACTAGGGCAACTCCGCCTAAAATCAAGGTCAAAACATTGACCTGGGACTGAATAAAGGGTTTGTACTAGGGCAACTCCGCCTAAAATCAAGGTCAAAACATTGACCTGGGACTGAATAAAGGGTTTGTACTAGGGCAACTCCGCCTAAAATCAAGGTCAAAACATTGACTGATCTGGTGAATTGGAATCTCAGAGAGGTGAGACGTGTCACACACTGATGATCACATCGAGTAGATGCGAGTACAAGATGATAATTCGTCCTGTAATAACCCAATGATCTGTTGATAAGGAAGTAAAATAAACAGGAAAAAAGTACTTTTTTATTATTCTTTTTCTTTAGAAAAAGGAAAATGTGTATAATGTTTTATATCTGTGAATGAATTAAAAAAAAAATTATTATGGTTTGTGCTTATAAAAATCTTTGTTTACCTAAGTGCATAGAATAGTACATTACGCATCTAGTGCGGAGAGTAGCATTTTGCATGCGAGAGTGGAGTTTTCACCCGAGCGATGTAAACGAGGGTAGTAAAACCATATGAGCATAGCAAACTGCAGTTTTGGCACAAGTTGCGTACCGTACTTTATGTACGATTGTTAGATTTTAATAATGAATACAGAAAAAACAGTTACTTTAATTAAACAAACAGAAAATTAACTTGGTGCGTAGGCTTCCGCGGGAAGACTCATAATCATAATAAACAGCTTGGTTTTCCAGGGAAATCTCCGTCACAAAGGGGATGAAGTCCGACGTTTCGCTTCCACTGATGGAAACATCTTCAGGGGTGTTGTGCATCATGGTGTTGACTCGAAGCAAACAGTATACCCTGTGTTTGCTTCGAGTCAACACCACGATGCACCACACCCCTGAAGTTGCTTCCAGCAGTGGAAGCGAAAAGTCTGACATCATCACCTTAATTATGAAACAATGGGGATACTTTGGCTAATTCAATGAGGAAAAATGTTTGCTAATGCTGCTTCATATGCAAAACTTATCTGCAGTGAATTTGAATGCATAAAAATGTACTTATTCAAGTTACTTAATCTTGCAATAGAGAGTTATTTGATTGATCAATTTATTGATTATTCATAAGTTGTATTATCAAGTCATTATGTATTATTATTGAATCAATTTTTTTAGATTTCTAAAGTTGTTTGAATTTCTATTTATGGAAGCAAAAAAGTCGAAGTTTAATCTGTTTAAACTTTGATTGCGGATAGAAAATATCCGAACATGTGATACGAATCGAGTTGGAGGAAGAAACAAATAGCAAATCTTTATGGTAATAAATGATCTAGTCACGAAGATACAACCTTTCACGAGTTTAACCTGACTAGTCTCTCTTACTGACATTACTTCAACTTTTGTGAGCAGCAAAACAACTGACTTTCGATCGGTTACTTAAGGAAAACAGCTATAATCCATCTTAACAGATGGATAAGAGCTCATTTGATGTAAACAACCGATAAAAATTATCCAAATCAATTAGTTATTAGTTGCAGATGTAAATGGCTAAATCGATTTGATTTGTAGAAAGAGGGTGCAGGAACGAATCTGATTTTTTTAACTATTTAAAACCAACAAGGGTATAAATAGGTCAGTGGTTTTAATGTAGGTACTATAAAAAGACCGCATTTTCGAAATGGATCTTTTGAAATTAGATATTAAGGGATAATTATATGAAGATTTATGTAATCTTTTCTGATTTTATAGAAAATTAACCTATATTTGTGGTAATTTCATTGAAATCGTGGTTTATTCATTTTAAAAATAAATACCATAATGGGGATGAAAATCTTTTGGAAAATATCTATTTTAAGCTCTTAGAATTTTATTTTTTGGCGAATACAATGTACCCAGATGCTTGAAAGCTAAAGCAACATCAAATTAAAATATATGTTTACAGAAGAAATTGGAAAATGTATCTTACAATGTACGTTCGATCTTATTTACCTTAGATAAACTTGAAAGAAATGACTAAACCAGGTAGTTAAATACTGACAGGTTGTAAGACGACTTTAGTTGTTATACTTGGCTAAGTGGAGATTGGTTTATAAAAGTAAGGTAATTAGGTGTTACCTTGAGAATGTCACTTATGGTCACGAAATTGTCAATAGAAGATAGGAGAAATAGCTAGCTCTAAGTGTCAATATTGCAACACAATGCGCTAATGCTTTGTTTGCTGTGGGCACACGCGAGAATAACCTGACAAATTCTAACGAAAGTGTGAAAGAAAAAAGTGTATTGTTCGGGGTCAGGGTTCTAAAGAAATAAAAACAAATAAAAGAGAAGAAAAAACGAGGGAAGATAATGAGTAAGGCAAACAATCGAGGAAGAGTCGGGCTGTACCGGCGCAACCGGAATATATTTAGCGGCCGTCTAATACAGGCCGGTTCACACAATGGGCCTTATGCAGGTGGTAAAGAGGAGGCCGAACCAATTAGCTGTGGAGGGCAGGGAATGACGTAAGAACTGGGAGGTGGGTGGTGACGCCCTGATGCCACTCCAGGCTCTCGGTTACCACACTGCGGACCGATACTCCACTCACGTGTAGTTATATAACCGCTTTCACTGCTTCTTACTCCTACTGGCCTTGGCCGCTTCGACTTGCCGGCCCACAGATCCACTCACAGGCCGACTTTAGTGGGCCGCCGTTCTACAATCCCGATTTCTCCGTGGTAGCAGGAGCAGGGATCGACGAATGCCACCCTCCGGTCAGTCACAGGTGTATCTCGACAGGTGTACAGACTAAATTAATCTCCGCCTATTCTCCTGACCCGTCCTTGCAGATGACCTTTCCTTCGTAAGATGTTTTTCCTAAATCCGAATGTGTGTCAATGTGTCATGTTATGGTCGGCAGATTACACAATCTGGCCCAAGCAAACGCCGTAATTTTTACTAATCGGTTAGCGACTTCGGCTTAGTTGCAGATCCTAATTCCGATCTTGCCTATTAAGAAACAATAAGAGCATTTCAAAACTCCTAATTGAGTTATGTAGAAAACGTAGGAAGACCCTTAAAAAATGGTTCGATAAGATATATCTTATAAATTGCAACATCAGTTACATTTACAGATATTAATGAAGCAGTTTCTTCAAAAGACAGATAGACCATTGGGCTATTATAAATTAAGTTTGTCATGACCATTAGTTAGATAAGTTAATTATTATTGAGTAACATTATAATAAAAAAAATTGACTGCGAATCTTAATGATAGAATACATCAACGTCATTAGATAACACAATATGACATGTAATATTTAGTATGTACTCGTAATAGATAAATAATCATGATTACAATATTATTAGACATCTATAGGAAAAATATCCTACCTTTTTTAAGCAGCGTCAAACATGATCTATATTGTAGCAAACTCATCTAAATCTCTTATCATTGTAACATTAACAAGTATGCAAGAGATAACGTATTAAAATAATAACATTAGACATAAAGGTATTTGATTATTATTATATTATTATACTTATTTTGAAAACAATAAAATCATGTGGTTTAAACGTTAAATACAAAATTCAGTTGTAGTTCTTCACCTGATTAAGTTGTTTATAATTGATATTTTAACAATCATCTACGACAAACATCGATTTTGTTTTTATAATTGACCTTGTGAGCACATCCCTTTATAATAATCCTAGGGATTTGAATCAATTTTGTTGGAAAAAGCAATTTTCTTCAAAATCTTTTGAAATATCAATGAAAATGCTTTACTACTATATAAATTTATAATCTGAGCACCTGTTCAACAAAGCTTGAATGGAGCTATTACACGCTATCAATGCTTAAAGAATCAATGGCTTGTGAACAAATCAACTGTTTCTTCAGATGGAAAATACATATTGACAAGTTTTTTTTATAGCTTCACAGTACCATTAGAGAAAAAAATCACTTATCAAAGCTTTAAATTTTTTTCAAGAACTGCATTAAGTGTATTTTTTTCTTTCTTTTAAATTTCATGTACTCTTGAAGAATCAAATAGATGTTGCCGAAGTTATTCTTGCAAATAGCATTTGAGGAAAAGTCATTCGGTAAAATGGACAGGTATAAAATTAAAACAGCAAACACAGCTTTAGCTGATCAACTGTGTCAATATAGTCTGGTTTAGATAAATCGCATCAAACAAATGGGCATCTTACTCACAAATTAACTAAAGTATCTTAAATGTAATCAAAAGTGTTACATATGATTATAAAACGGAAATCTTTAAGGTTACTTCCACGTAAGTAAGCAAACTTAAAAGTTTTAACAAAGTACAAGTATTCGGGACAGTTCTTACGTCACTCCCTAACTTGTTGTTTTAAAAAGGTTGATTTTGGGTAAGTACGTGTAAAGGACAAGTGTATTTTACCAGTCAACAGAATCTGGGTAAAGATTTACTTTAACATTATAGTTTACTTAAACTTTCACTTTGTTTACCTTTTTCAACTTAATTTAATGATCCTAAGTAAACTCTTAACTTAAGAATATTTTTCGATTTTTGTCAATATAAATCTTGTTAGGGGAATTAACTTTAACATTTTAGCTGTGTTGTTATCTTTAGGATTTTTCGAATATCTCGATTTTAAGTAATAAAAGTAAAGTCATCTAGCAAAAATACTTTGTGTAAATCAATCTTGTAAACCCACATTGTTACGTGAATCGTAACTGCGTTAGTTAAATAATATGAATGCGAAAGACGATATATATTTATCTACGATTGATACGAAATATAAACATTTTATTTCTGTTTAGTGATTCTTTTCGTAGTTGTATTCATTGCGCAGGCGCGTTTCCTAATTCTTCTTTATTTCCGCACTAGTGCGGTATTATTCTTCACTTTATCGCACGATTAGCGTGTTTGTTTACATTTAACAAAACTAATTTGCTGTTTGTTTAATTAAAGTAGTTGTTTTTTTCTGGATTTATTGTTAAAATCCAACAATTGTAGAGGAAGTTCGGTACGCAACTCGTGCAAAAACTACATTTTGCTTTGCTCGTGTGGTTTTACAACCCTCGCTGTCGCTCTAGTGCAAATTCCACACTCTCATGCAAAATGTTACTTTCCGCACTAGACGCGTAAAGTACTATCCCGTATAGGAAAATGCTTCAACCTCTAGTTCTGCTAGACTCGATAGACATCAACAGTGTATTTAAATGACAGTCACTGTAATTAAATAAAAGCAACACTGCATTCAAATAACATTAACAGTGCAATTAATTAACAGCCATAGTGCAATCAAACAAAAACAACAATGATTTAAAATAACATCAATAGTGTAATTAAATAAAAGCCACAGTGTAATCAAATAACGACAACAGTGCATTAAATAACATCAACAGTGCAACTAATTAACAGCGACTGTGCAATAAAATAAAAACAACAGTGCGTTTAAGTAACATCAACACTGTAATTAAATAACAATAACAAGTTCATTGCAGTAAAAACACTAAAATTTAATTTGTTTAAATAATAATTGATTAATATTTCACAATTTTGTATGGAAATTTGTTTAATATTTCACGGTGAGGTCACTATAACGGAAGCCCGACCCTAACATTCGCGTTCAAGTCTCGACGGCTGTGTGAATTTTTAAGATTAGTTTTTGTATGATATCTTTAATGATCTAATTTTTTTTATTATGTTGAATTTATGATTTGAGACTATATGTACGATTGTAATAAAATATAAGTAATGTTAGAGTATAATGTTACATCATTGTTTGTGTTTATATAATTAATAAAAAGATTTTTTTTTTATATATTTGTAACTTAATTCAATTTTAAAACTGAATTCATAAGTAAGACGTTCACACAAAATATCACAAAGAATATTAAGTATATTAATACAACCTCATTAAAATCCTATTACACACTATTGTTTAAAAAAAAAAAAACCATATGAGATGTAAAACATATAGGCACTATGAAATATCATAATTTTTAAAATATAATTAGAACAAAAATAAAAGTATAAATTTACATTATTATAAGAAAAAATATTCAGGAAGGAAATAAAAAAAGAAAACAAATGATAATGATCAAGATACATATTATGAATTGAATACATAAGGTTTATGATTGATGAGAATATGATGTGGGATTGTGTGAAAAAAAAACAACAGCTACCACAACAAAACTATACCAATAACTCAAATGTCAAATGTGGGGACTTTCTTCTACTTATAGACAAAGTATTCAATTCCATTTCTACCACCAGTAACTGTATTTTCACACCTACATTAAGATAAGCTGTAGTTTGAACACACAATAGAGGAAAAAACAACAACTATCACAACAAACTATACCAATAACTCAAATGTCAAATGTGGGGACTTTCTTCTACTTATAGACAAAGTATTCAATTCCATTTCTACCACAATTAACTATATTATCTGACCTACATTAAGATTCACTGTAATAACATTTTCATACTATTATCCCGTTATGTAATACTTATATTTTGTAGAATATTCTCCCTTAAGATATGTACTGCATTACGCTGGAAGATTTTTGTCGCAAAGTATTATAACTTATTAGTTAGTAAATAATGAGATAATCTATGTAAAATTATTGTATATATTGAAGAAAAACTGCTCAAATTTCAATTACTTAGTGATTAGTTCTCCGGAAATTGCTAAGATGTGATTTACTGGTACAAAAGACTTAATGTGTAGAGTTAAAGTTCTAAAAAAATCTTGAACTCTATTACAGCAGCAAATATAATGGATTGAGTCTAGAATAACCTCTTAACTAAGAATTAATTTTAAAATATAGATGTCTGTGGCATATTATCAACCACCAGTATGGGCCGGGCACAATTTAAAAGGGAATAGATGAATAGTGAAGATTTACTAGGCAGGCCCTTATTGATCGACAGATAGGGTACAGGTATGAAAAGAGAAGACTGAGGTGGGAAGACCCAAGAATAAAAATATGAGGAGGTACAGGTTAAAAGAAACTTGGTAAAGAATTTGGATAGTTTTTGTAGTAAAAGAGAGCCAAGCCTCCAAAACTGGTCTGTTTGCTAGACCAATGTTTAGCAAACAGACCAGTTTTGGAACCTTTTTGTTAAACAAATAATTACATGCTTATTAAATCATCACATCTGACTTTGGTGGACGAACTTGTGAGGTGATGCTGAGGGAAATTTAGGTATCATAATTCCCGAGGCGAAGCTGAGGGATTAATACCAATTAACTCCCGTGGCGTAACCGAGGGAGATAATTATAACAACGAAATAATAATGCATTATTCTTGAGGTACATAAAAAATTGTATCTCCAGAAAAAGCGTTGTATATTAATGTTACTTTCCGTCCCTACTAGAGATAAAAAAAATATAAGCAAATTTAGAAGGAAGGCCCCACAAAATAAAACAAAAGTCCTTGGTTCAATCTTTCCCCTAAGAGATCGAACATTGTGACTCCCCGGTCACAATGATTTTTCCCCGGTAGTGACAAAATAAATTTAATTTTGTTTAATGATATTTTCATCACCTCAAATTTAATTATTTCCATTATTTATTTTAAAATTTTAGGGTTTCGTTTTATTAGATTTCTCTCAAGCTTTAACAAAGTAGTTTCCATTTCAAAGGGTCTACTTCAAATGAGGTTGATTCGAGATTGTCAACAGAATTTATTTGGCGTGGTAATTATTTTTGTGAGTTTTGTTATGCCTACTACCATTCAACGCTTCTTTATTATGAAGCGTTATGTTTGTCAAAAGAACGAAGTCCTTTAACAAATTTAAACTCTTCTTTGACTTCTCTCCTAACCTCCTCACTTACTCTTACTTTTAAGTATTTCATCTGTTTAGAAGAGCACTTAAGTGGACTATTTATGGTTGAAAGACTGCTTTCAATCACTTTTCTTAGAGGAGAGATATTTTTCTTTCTTTCTTAACACCCTTTCCTTCTACACACTTTGAAGTCGATTTTTAGAATTTCAAGTTCATCCTAGACACCCTTATACTTTTGGTAGTTTTTCCGTCCATCCGAGGCATCTTAGATCATTTCTCCTGACCTATAGTAGCAAGTGATTTGAAATTTGGTGTATAAGTACAAATTTGTTGCCCAAAAACAGGGAAAATGTTGTGAACATTATTGGTTTGTTTTTTCACTTTTTGATTCCTGCTAAACACCATTTTTTGGNGTGTCAATATAGTCTTGTTAATCGATAAAATGAAATGGACAGGTATAAAATTAAAACAGCTAACACAGCTTTAGCTGATCAACTGTGTCAATATAGTCTGGTTTAGATAAATCGCATCAAACAAATGGGCATCTTACTCACAAATTAACTAAAGTATCTTAAATGTAATCAAAAGTGTTACATATGATTATAAAACGGAAATCTTTAAGGTTACTTCCACGTAAGTAAGCAAACTTAAAAGTTTTAACAAAGTACAAGTATTCGGGACAGTTCTTACGTCACTCCCTAACTTGTTGTTTTAAAAAGGTTGATTTTGGGTAAGTACGTGTAAAGGACAAGTGTATTTTACCAGTCAACAGAATCTGGGTAAAGATTTACTTTAACATTATAGTTTACTTAAACTTTCACTTTGTTTACCTTTTTCAACTTAATTTAATGATCCTAAGTAAACTCTTAACTTAAGAATATTTTTCGATTTTTGTCAATATAAATCTTGTTAGGGGAATTAACTTTAACATTTTAGCTGTGTTGTTATCTTTAGGATTTTTCGAATATCTCGATTTTAAGTAATAAAAGTAAAGTCATCTAGCAAAAATACTTTGTGTAAATCAATCTTGTAAACCCACATTGTTACGTGAATCGTAACTGCGTTAGTTAAATAATATGAATGCGAAAGACGATATATATTTATCTACGATTGATACGAAATATAAACATTTTATTTCTGTTTAGTGATTCTTTTCGTAGTTGTATTCATTGCGCAGGCGCGTTTCCTAATTCTTCTTTATTTCCGCACTAGTGCGGTATTATTCTTCACTTTATCGCACGATTAGCGTGTTTGTTTACATTTAACAAAACTAATTTGCTGTTTGTTTAATTAAAGTAGTTGTTTTTTTCTGGATTTATTGTTAAAATCCAACAATTGTAGAGGAAGTTCGGTACGCAACTCGTGCAAAAACTACATTTTGCTTTGCTCGTGTGGTTTTACAACCCTCGCTGTCGCTCTAGTGCAAATTCCACACTCTCATGCAAAATGTTACTTTCCGCACTAGACGCGTAAAGTACTATCCCGTATAGGAAAATGCTTCAACCTCTAGTTCTGCTAGACTCGATAGACATCAACAGTGTATTTAAATGACAGTCACTGTAATTAAATAAAAGCAACACTGCATTCAAATAACATTAACAGTGCAATTAATTAACAGCCATAGTGCAATCAAACAAAAACAACAATGATTTAAAATAACATCAATAGTGTAATTAAATAAAAGCCACAGTGTAATCAAATAACGACAACAGTGCATTAAATAACATCAACAGTGCAACTAATTAACAGCGACTGTGCAATAAAATAAAAACAACAGTGCGTTTAAGTAACATCAACACTGTAATTAAATAACAATAACAAGTTCATTGCAGTAAAAACACTAAAATTTAATTTGTTTAAATAATAATTGATTAATATTTCACAATTTTGTATGGAAATTTGTTTAATATTTCACGGTGAGGTCACTATAACGGAAGCCCGACCCTAACATTCGCGTTCAAGTCTCGACGGCTGTGTGAATTTTTAAGATTAGTTTTTGTATGATATCTTTAATGATCTAATTTTTTTTATTATGTTGAATTTATGATTTGAGACTATATGTACGATTGTAATAAAATATAAGTAATGTTAGAGTATAATGTTACATCATTGTTTGTGTTTATATAATTAATAAAAAGATTTTTTTTTTATATATTTGTAACTTAATTCAATTTTAAAACTGAATTCATAAGTAAGACGTTCACACAAAATATCACAAAGAATATTAAGTATATTAATACAACCTCATTAAAATCCTATTACACACTATTGTTTAAAAAAAAAAAAACCATATGAGATGTAAAACATATAGGCACTATGAAATATCATAATTTTTAAAATATAATTAGAACAAAAATAAAAGTATAAATTTACATTATTATAAGAAAAAATATTCAGGAAGGAAATAAAAAAAGAAAACAAATGATAATGATCAAGATACATATTATGAATTGAATACATAAGGTTTATGATTGATGAGAATATGATGTGGGATTGTGTGAAAAAAAAACAACAGCTACCACAACAAAACTATACCAATAACTCAAATGTCAAATATGTTACATCAATGTGGTGGGACTTTGTTCTACTTACAGAACAAGTATTCAATTCCATTTCTACCACCAGTAACTGTATTTTCACACCTACATTAAGATAAGCTGTAGTTTGAACACACAATAGAGGAAAAAACAACAACTATCACAACAAACTATACCAATAACTCAAATGTCAAATGTGGGGACTTTCTTCTACTTATAGACAAAGTATTCAATTCCATTTCTACCACAATTAACTATATTATCTGACCTACATTAAGATTCACTGTAATAACATTTTCATACTATTATCCCGTTATGTAATACTTATATTTTGTAGAATATTCTCCCTTAAGATATGTACTGCATTACGCTGGAAGATTTTTGTCGCAAAGTATTATAACTTATTAGTTAGTAAATAATGAGATAATCTATGTAAAATTATTGTATATATTGAAGAAAAACTGCTCAAATTTCAATTACTTAGTGATTAGTTCTCCGGAAATTGCTAAGATGTGATTTACTGGTACAAAAGACTTAATGTGTAGAGTTAAAGTTCTAAAAAAATCTTGAACTCTATTACAGCAGCAAATATAATGGATTGAGTCTAGAATAACCTCTTAACTAAGAATTAATTTTAAAATATAGATGTCTGTGGCATATTATCAACCACCAGTATGGGCCGGGCACAATTTAAAAGGGAATAGATGAATAGTGAAGATTTACTAGGCAGGCCCTTATTGATCGACAGATAGGGTACAGGTATGAAAAGAGAAGACTGAGGTGGGAAGACCCAAGAATAAAAATATGAGGAGGTACAGGTTAAAAGAAACTTGGTAAAGAATTTGGATAGTTTTTGTAGTAAAAGAGAGCCAAGCCTCCAAAACTGGTCTGTTTGCTAGACCAATGTTTAGCAAACAGACCAGTTTTGGAACCTTTTTGTTAAACAAATAATTACATGCTTATTAAATCATCACATCTGACTTTGGTGGACGAACTTGTGAGGTGATGCTGAGGGAAATTTAGGTATCATAATTCCCGAGGCGAAGCTGAGGGATTAATACCAATTAACTCCCGTGGCGTAACCGAGGGAGATAATTATAACAACGAAATAATAATGCATTATTCTTGAGGTACATAAAAAATTGTATCTCCAGAAAAAGCGTTGTATATTAATGTTACTTTCCGTCCCTACTAGAGATAAAAAAAATATAAGCAAATTTAGAAGGAAGGCCCCACAAAATAAAACAAAAGTCCTTGGTTCAATCTTTCCCCTAAGAGATCGAACATTGTGACTCCCCGGTCACAATGATTTTTCCCCGGTAGTGACAAAATAAATTTAATTTTGTTTAATGATATTTTCATCACCTCAAATTTAATTATTTCCATTATTTATTTTAAAATTTTAGGGTTTCGTTTTATTAGATTTCTCTCAAGCTTTAACAAAGTAGTTTCCATTTCAAAGGGTCTACTTCAAATGAGGTTGATTCGAGATTGTCAACAGAATTTATTTGGCGTGGTAATTATTTTTGTGAGTTTTGTTATGCCTACTACCATTCAACGCTTCTTTATTATGAAGCGTTATGTTTGTCAAAAGAACGAAGTCCTTTAACAAATTTAAACTCTTCTTTGACTTCTCTCCTAACCTCCTCACTTACTCTTACTTTTAAGTATTTCATCTGTTTAGAAGAGCACTTAAGTGGACTATTTATGGTTGAAAGACTGCTTTCAATCACTTTTCTTAGAGGAGAGATATTTTTCTTTCTTTCTTAACACCCTTTCCTTCTACACACTTTGAAGTCGATTTTTAGAATTTCAAGTTCATCCTAGACACCCTTATACTTTTGGTAGTTTTTCCGTCCATCCGAGGCATCTTAGATCATTTCTCCTGACCTATAGTAGCAAGTGATTTGAAATTTGGTGTATAAGTACAAATTTGTTGCCCAAAAACAGGGAAAATGTTGTGAACATTATTGGTTTGTTTTTTCACTTTTTGATTCCTGCTAAACACCATTTTTTGGCAAAAAAAAAAAAAAAAAAAAAAAAAAAAAAAAAAAAAAAAAAAAAAAAAAAAAAAAAAAAAAAAAAAAAAAANATGAATTTTAGATTGGAAATGGATTCTATGACTAAAAATAAGATTTTTTTGTCTCTTAAATTAAATTGAGACAAAAAGTCTCTTGACTTAAAATTTCAATTTTAGCACATTCAGGGCTCTCCAGACGGCAAACTAATGCTCGGAGCGAAAACTTTCTAAGAGTAAATAATTTTTATTTTTAGTCATAGAATCCAAATCCAGTCTTAAAAATTTGGCTTCCTATTCACTTTGTTATAATGGTGTAAATTTTACACAGTTTGCTAAACACAGAAAATGTTCAGCATATGTTCTGGAAGCGCATTTATAGCCATTATCGAACCCTAAAAACCGCATCTTTCTACCTATCTATATTAGCTGGGACACCCTGTATATCTGGCTCGAAACCCATTCATGTGAAAAATGTTTCATGCTCATCGAATCACAGAGTAGATGTGAAAGAAGTAGATTCATTTTGCAATAATTTAATGATGTCCATAGCGAGCAACATATTTTTTCTGTTGGTTCTTACCAACATGATTAAGTTATCGCGAAACAAATCTACTACTTTCACACCTATTTGATAATTTGACGAGCATGAAACATATTTCACTTAAATTGGTTATGGGCCGGATATTTTTTAAATACATAAAATACATTGAATAAATATATTTATTTAATATGTGACCCATAAAATTCAATTTTATACTGCAAATCATGATAATCAATGTATTGGTAAACATTACTGGAAATAAAATTGTTAAAACAGTTTGTTAGAACAATATTGAATTTTTGATTGAATTGTTGTTTGAAAGAGAATGTTGTAAACATGAGTGGTGAGTTTGGCCGGTTATCAATCTTTCAGAACAATATTGAATTTTTGACTGAATTGTTGTTTGAAAGAGAATGTTGTAAACATGAGTGGTGAGTTTGGCCGGTTATCAATCTTTCAGAACAATATTGAATTTTTGACTGAATTGTTGTTTGAAAGAGAATGTTGTAAACATGAGTGGTGAGTTTGGCCGGTTATCAATCTTTCAGAACAATATTGAATTTTTGACTGAATTGTTGTTTGAAAGAGAATGTTGTTGTAAACATGAGTGGTGAGTTTGGCCGGTTATCAATCTTTCAGAACAATATTGAATTTTTGACTGAATTGTTGTTTGAAAGAGAATGTTGTTGTAAACATGAGTGGTGAGTTTGGCCGGTTATCAATCTTTCAGAACAATATTGAATTTTTGACTGAATTGTTGTTTGAAAGAGAATGTTGTTGTAAACATGAGTGGTGAGTTTGGCCGGTTATCAATCTTTCAGAACAATATTGAATTTTTGACTGAATTGTTGTTTGAAAGAGAATGTTGAAAACATGAGTGGTGAGTTTGGCCGGTTATCAATCTTTCAGAACAATATTGAATTTTTGATTGAATTGTTGTTTGAAAGAGAATGTTGTAAACATGAGTGGTGAGTTTGGCCGGTTATCAATCTTTCAGAACAATATTGAATTTTTGATTGAATTGTTGTTTGAAAGAGAATGTTGTAAACATGAGTGGTGAGTTTGGCCGGTTATCAATCTTTCAGAACAATATTGAATTTTTGACTGAATTGTTGTTTGAAAGAGAATGTTGAAAACGTGAGTGGTGAGTTTGGCCGGTTATCAATCTTTCAGAACAATATTGAATTTTTGACTGAATTGTTGTTTGAAAGAGAATGTTGAAAACATGAGTGATGAATTTGGCCGGTTATCAATATTTCAGAACTGGAATAACGTTAAAAAAAATTGTTATGTTGAAAGAATTATATATCAGGAAGAAGATGGCTTGAAACACTTCATAATGGATAAGTGCGCATTGTGCGGGCGTACGTACACATAGAGGAAGAATCAACATTTCCCTAGCTTCGTGGGACCAATACATGAGAAAATCTCACTAATTAACCCACTCTATCAAAAAAACAACAACAACTGTGGAAGAAAAAAAAACTATACCGATGAATAATGAGGAAATGACACAATTTTTTTTCGGCTATTTTTTCGCTTAAGTTTTATTTTATTACATTTTTAAAACAATTAAGTGTTGAATCAAAATATCTAATGGATGTTAATAACTGTTTGTATGTAGAAATGCAGTTACTTAAGTGAATGCCAATGATTTAGATCTGATAACAAGGAATAGTTGTCCTATTTCACACGATTATCGTTAGATCATGGGTTGGAGACTAATTCGAAAATATTGATAAGTCAAGGATTATGATATCAGTCAGGTACTTAATGTAATATAACTGTAAATTACATTATGCCATTAAGGTTATATGATCAATACTTAATACAGTGTATTAATATATAACCATTGGTAGAAGCTATTAAGTAGTTTGAGTATCAGATGTTTTATTATTATTTATTTAAGAAAACCGTGTTGGAGAGAAATAATAACAGAATTGCTTAACCATATTGATTAGGTGATGATTAGGGTCAAATTATATGGAAATCAATTTGTGTGATTTGGAAATTAGTGTTAGTGGCGTAGAGTGATTTTGTACTGGAACCTATGTCCTAACGTTATATCCTCGAGAGCTAAGATATGTCCTAGTAATTTTATCAATAGACACATCCGTCTAGTAATGGCGACTACAAACATTCGAACAAAATGTTAATAGCGAAATTGTGTTCTTCTGTTAAAAAAAAAGTTAGTACAAAAGTTTCTAGATTAAGGTGATGTAATGGATGGTGCAGGATAAACTAAGTATAGGGTAATATATTTTGTCCAACCAAAAGTCATTTGCATGAAAACCCCTCTTTTTACACCGATAAAAATCTTGTTCCGGATAGTAGAGAAGTGAGATAAGGTAACCACCAAGGCTAAAAGAAGTTTTAGTTTTGAAAAAAACGAAACAATAAAAAAGGATGGTTGATATCATTTGTCTAACTGAAGTTATAAGTTGAGGAAGCAATATTTGTTTTTTAGTACATATAAATAAAAGTTATTTCTAATTTTACGTCCCGAATATTAAATATTCGAGTATGTATGATGTTAATAGGTAAAAATAACGGTCCGAGAAAACTCAGACAAACTTTCTCACATACGAGTTCATAACACTTAGCCCAGTATTTTACATTTTCTAGTTTCTCGTAGATGCATTTAATTATTATTGAACATTTCATCGAAATTTATCATAAAAATAACTTTTCCTCGGCAAGGAATCGAACTTGGTCCCTCTCCGTCCACGTTTTTAGCAATTTTCTCAGGAACTAGATTTTTCCCGGGAAAACAGCTTATATCGTTAGATTCGTATTTAAATGGACCACATTTTAGACTTTTTAAATAAAAATCGTCGGAACCGTTTTGGAGACATAATTTGTTCACTTTTTTTCAGAGTTTATAAGAGGTAACGCCCCCAAATTTGAGATAAAAATTAATTTCTGAATATCGCCTCGGAGTATGATTTTTTTTTTTTTTTTTTTTTTAATAATTTATGCCGAATTTCGTCAAATCGGTCCTGTAGCTGTAGCTCCAAGCGTCTGCACAGACGACAGAAATGTTTTTAAAAATCCCTTTTTTGGACTCAGGGGACCTCAAAACGTGCAAATCCATCAAAATATCAAAATAGAATTTTCGCGCCATCACAATACTTCTTTCTCTTTATATGAAAAAGTAAAAATGTATTCGTTTCTTTTATTAATGGATAGTGCACTGTTAAATACTATTCAGGAGTACACGATACTAATTCAGTGGCACTGATAATCTGGCATCATAATTATCATACATTATCTGGCAGCAAGTTATTTCTCTTACCCCTTGATAAAACATTTAAAATCTTTACTATCTTTAAGTTATGTCATTAGTGATTTTACTATTTTTTTTATCCGTTTATTCCACCCTTAATAGCATATTATTGAAAAGAAGGCTAAAATGGTGTCTTATCTATTAATAAAAACTCAAGTTTTATAATTATATATTTTATTTGCCAAAACCAAAAAGTCTTTTAAGATAACTATTGTTATTTCACAAGATTGCTATCTTAAGAGTGTCAATGCTTAGCCACAGCTTTGTAAAGATAATTGGGAGTTTGGTTTCCTACTCTAAACAATCAACAGGTAGGATTTTCAACCTAGCCTAAAATCTACCTCTGTTCTGACAAGCTCGCTTACAAATCCAGTCGTAAGATGACAGCGCTTTTTTTACTTACTTAGTAAAGTGTTATTTTGCCGGTAAGTGTCCAAATTATTTCCAGTCCCTAAACAAATTTTGGGACTTGTTGCAAAAAGGATCATCCATCTTTGTCCAAGGGCTATTGTGGAGATCCATCCCTTTCCCTCACTTTCCTTTCTCTTACCATCCTTTTCAGACTAGAATCAAGAATGCCCGAAATATCCAACAAAGTTGTTCTGGTTAATTTATTAGGTGGTTTTGATAGATAAAAAACAACAGTTTGTGATAAGGCCTCATTGGAGCTGTTGGGCTGTTATATGAGGAGCCTAATAAAAACTAAGTACATAATTAGTTTAACTGATAAATGTAGAAGATGGACTATACATAGAGATTAAAATACTTGAGTTGCATGTAAAGTTTATATGCTTAATGATAATGGGTAAATTGTAACATGCGTTTGTGGGGTTAGAACTACAAGAAGAATTAGGATAAGTACAAATGGATAATTACTACATAATAATAAGTGCAAAAGGATAGTTACTACAAAATAATCTGTGAAATAGTATAAATACTAAATAATAATAATATAGAGGTTGTAATAGTACCAAAAAGCAAATGCAAAGGCCCTCGACAGTGCCGTACGTCGATTACTACGCATATGCCAAGCAGGTGATAAGGAGAATGTCGAGTCGCATTGGAGTAGGGAAGAACAGTAGCAATTATACTATAGTCTCGATACCATACGTCCGGATGTAAAGTGACACGGCGTAGGGCGGAGACCAAGGCCAACGTATCTGCTAACTCGACAACGTAGACAAAGAATAAATTATTATGCTACACTTTATATGCTACGTTAATGAGAGCTACATGGGATAGGAGACATTATTTATCATTTCCATTAATTCTTTATTCAACAGCCTAGAACATACGTACGCTCTGGTACCAAATTAAACATAGTCTGGAGCGTTTCAAGGTAAAATGAAGCAAGTGTAGAGTGGTGAAGTGTGAATGGTGAAGTGTTGTGTGGTGTAATCAAGTATGGTAGTTTATGATTGGTACGCACAAATATTTTGTCAACTATCTAATATCAGACTATAATATCACTCAGTCAACTGTTTAAGTATATATTAAACTAAAGGTATTTGATATAATATCATGAATACATCGCGGTTGCCAGTTGCTTCGAGGAAGGTTACACTCTACTCAGGTTCTGTTCCAGCTTCGGCGAGTTGGTAAACGGGAGCCAGATGTGTAGACTCTGTCATTGTCAGTCTTGCAGGCCCTGCCTCTGATAGATAACACCTACGGTGTGATAAGGAATAAATGGGAGCGGGAGCCTTTACTGAAGTTATTTGACATTAAAACATGAAATGATAATAATAGTTAATTGTAAATAATATGTGTGTTGGTGTCAAAACTTACTGTATACATTTTAAATACAATGCCGCCTATCTGTAATCAAAAATCTCTTATCAAAAACTTTATTTAGTGTTATCATTACAACTCGTAATTACCTGCCACAAGTTAAGGGTCAAGCTGCTCCATAATTTACTTTCCTGAGGTCTAAAATAAAAGCAAAAAACAACATTGACCTTTGATAATCTAACGAAAACTCCTTAAACTTATGACTTATGAGTTGCATATCTTCATCTTCAAATAAACAACTTAATTCAACTTTAAAGAATATACTATCAAAATTTATTTAAGTGAAAGTGCTTTAGAAATGACTGTAGACAATCCTATAGATTTATTTAGATCAAGTGTTGATATTTGTTGACAGTGTATATGTCAGTAGATTGAGTAAGTAGACTCTCCTTGAAGGTAAAAGAATAGTTATTGTTCTTTAGTAGAGCTCTATTGTAGTGTCTAGTCGTTATTTTCTGCGTCAGTGATCCCAAGTCGGACAATCATAGTTTAGCATGTTGTTCACTCGATCATTTCACGCCTTTTACCTTGTCTTCCTAAAGCGTTCAGATGATGATTGTCTTTTTATACATTTTTTACGTGTGTGTTCTATTTAATAAGAAATGCTATTTTCTTATAACCTTACTGCACCTCAGTTTGTAATAAAAAAGAGCGACATTTATCCTTGACTAATTTGGAAGAGTTTTATTTATTTATTAGATTCCTCTAAGCGACCAAATCCACCTACGACATAAGGATAGTTATATTAGTGTTTTTAAGATGTGGAGTTTTACACCCGACTCCACGCTATAAACTTTTACACAGACTTACACAACACATCTAAACTCAACATGCAAAACAAAATACTCATCTACAACACCATAATAAAACCAACATGGACATATGGCATAGAACTCTGGGGTTGCACCAAACCTTCCAATTCCTATCGCATCCAATTACTGCAATCCAAGATCCTGAGAAAAAAAGCTGACGCCCCTTCTATGTTTCAAATATCGTCCTTCATAACGACCTAAAAGTACCCTTTGTCCGTGAACTAGCCATTTCCCGATACAAATCCTTCCACGACTCCCTTTCTGATCATTCCAAACCACTAGTCCACAGTCTGTTTTCCCGGTCCATTCCTGCGACAATCCTCCCAAACAACTAAAAAAAACCGCAAAATGCAGTTTTCCGCACGAGTTGCGTACCGAATTTTATCTACGATTGTTGTATTTTAATANTCAGAAAACATTTATAATTATAAATTTGACGATCTAGGTTCCATATTATAGTTATTAGAAGTTATTTTAGAGCTGATTTTGATAGTACATTATGCAGTTTTCGCACGAGTTGCGCACCGTAGTACTTTATCTACGAATGTTGAATTTTAATAGTAAAACAGAAAAAAATATATATATTTAATAAACTTCCTGTATGTAAGTTCGTATTTCTCTTTAGATTAAGATGACATTAATTCATTAGTTGTATGAGAGATTTAATCACTTAAATCACTCATTGTTTATCACTATATCTCGATATAAACAGTTACATTAATTAAACTAACAGCAATCTAGTTTTCTTAAATGAAAACAAACTTGCTAATCTTGCGTTAAAGTGAAGAATTATGAACGCTTATGCGAAATGAATACAGCTACGATAAGAATCACTTTCGACGCATCTAAACAGAACAATGTTTATATTTCGTATCAATCGATTAACACCTTTATTAGTAAAGGTTTATAAAGATGTGATGATAAAGATGTAAACAGGTAAAAGCTTATAAAGATGTAATTTTCCGTCTTTGGCTAATAGAAAATACCTTTCCTTTAATGACTAAAATGTGATTTACAATAATTTACCTCTAAATTTTTAAAAATCTCAGTAAAAATAACTAATATTGTAATCTGACACGGGACTGTTGTGCGAGTCTAACGAACTAATTTTAATGTTTCCAATAGCAAAATTAACCAAACATTCACATTATTTAAGACATGGTTTTCACCGTAATATCAGAAACATTATTATGGTAGTTAAAGGAATTGAAGGTTTTATACTAGACATTCATTGCAGATGTGTAATGTGGGTTAGTAAACCTAAACCTATACGTGTATAAACCTATACGTGTATAATAAACCTATACGTGTATAAACCTATACGTGAATAAACCTTTACTTAATACAGATAAACGTGCTACATCTATTATTCTATTTTACTATCTATTATACTATTATCTACATAATATTATTACTTCATTAAGTTTATTTTTAGTAATTATTATTGTTTTTGATATTTATTATATTTATATTTTTTTTCTAACTCACAGAATATTCTTAGTTTTGGACATTTTCTTTCCCTATTTAGTCTCGAATTTGGTACAATTATTAAGGTTTATTCCAAACAAGCAGTTTACCGTCCGCGCGATCGACAAGGTAATAGAAAAAAAGCCTGTGACAGTGTTTCTTATCGTACTCCAAACTGTTCCAACCCACGCGGGGATCGTTTGAGAACCGTTTAATGTACTGTCCAATGGATCCTCTGACAATATTAAGTCCTGACATGTATGACATGCACATTTATGTCAATCCCCATAAATATCAACAGAAAGTTTACCTAAATGTTAGGTTTCCTTGAATGTTTTTAATTCGGTAAGAATTATAGTCTTAAATCCGTGCCAACCAGACATGATTTTATCACAGTAGAAAAAAAAGTCGATAGAAAGGAGGTACAAGTAGGGGAGATTGGAACAAAACTTACGTTGAAAAATCGGCTATTATAATTTGAATCCTTTTTCATCTTTAACAATATCAATTTCTAATTGAGCATTTGAAATTAATGTTACCAATTTGAGTGATGCAAATTTCACTTTTCTGGAATTCGACCAATCACCAATATAAGGTCAAAATAAAAATAGTATCACAAAAAACCACCATCACTAGCAAAGGTCGGAGTTCCAAATAATCTTCGTCTACTTCGATCATGTTATGGTCATTACTGCGCCTTTTATTGTAATTTTTTACCCCTTATTGTGGACTTTAACTCATAGTCTTAAACATTTTAGGTTAAAGTTGCCTAGAAGCCCCCATACACAGTCAAAATGTTTGCGCAAACATTGACAATGTATGTTTGATGTTTGCACAAACATGAGGTTTGACGTGTATGGCCTAAACTTGCCCGACATCAGGATTGTGCAAAATGTATGATCGTGTATTGCGGCCTTAAGGCCCCTGGTTGGCAAATGTAGCAGAGCGGTGCTCTTTACGTCTATGTTTACACTAAGTACAATGGAGGTAGAAGACAGCCGGCTACGACAAGCTCGAGCATCTGAGCGAAAAAAATTGCCGCTTGCCGCTCACACTCAGCCTAGACATTAATTTTCGCTCACCGCTCAGACTTTTTAGTTGATTAGAAACTCTCTTCAAGTAAACATGGCAAGGGACTAATGGAAAATACTGCCCTGCCTATGCCTATTACTTTCGCTCTACTCCTAGCCAGCTCCGCTTACTGCTCTACCGCTCCGACACTCTGCCGCCCACCGCTCGTATTGTAACCAAGGCCTTATAGTCTTAAAAATTCTAGATATATTTTAGAGAGAAGACTGCTTCAGAGATTTTGTTTTCTTTGGGATTTACAAAATTATTAGACTCTAGTCTCGGAAACCTACGGCATAGAATTATAAAGCTTAGTTATTAGGGTGGTTCGAAAAACACTTTTTATTTTTTTTTCGAGTTGCTATAGTAATAAAAAGTTGCCCTTAGCATAGACAAACAAAATAAAAGAAAAATAATCAAAATCGCTTAACATCTTCCGATCGCGCAACGCACTTGAAATTTACTATGCTAATTTATTTATGCTTTTTTGTAAAAAGCATATTTTAGCTACTTTGCGAGAAAGTCAGTCAGGGCGCTATAGTGTCACGAGACAATCGCTATAGTGTTTTTTGGCTTCTATAAAGTACATTTAAGCATAAAAAAAATGTTTTCACCATATTCCATTCTGCTTTCCGTTTGCGCAATAACGGACAAATTTCGAAAAAATCGCATTTATTTGGGGTTTTTTACATTGCATTCAATGAATATTTTTTCTGTGGAATCCATTATTTATTGCATTTTTCGTGGGCATGGTTGTTATAAAACAATATTTTCTTCTTTTAAAATTATTTTTAATGTGCAGCTCTTCGCCCATTTTGTATATCAACATGACCCAGAACTTACCACGAGGAGGTGGCTGCACTCTCCGAGTACCACCCATACCCCTCCCTCCCTCTAACTAACCAAATAAAAGGTTTGCTATTTACAATTATTATATTTTAATTTAAAGTCTCTTACTATATTGTTCTGTATTTAAACTTTCCTTCTTTACTTTGAACTCAGACTTCTGACCAAACCGTGGCATAATAGATCTTGACTCTAGGCACGTCCCGATATATCCATATCTTGAAAACCGCACAAACTTGGCTCGAAGCTTCCGTTACCTCTATGGAACGGAAATGTTCTTACAATGTCCCAATTTGGTAATGTGCCGCCACTTTGGATAAAGAGTTTTATTTCTTGATCAGTTATTATACGTAACAAAAGAGCTGATTATATTCTGCACGTTCACCATCAATTATTTCTGTATATTCGTTTGCGTCAAAGTTTAGGGATTATAAAGTTTTTTTCCCCCCCTTTCCCTTTGGATTGATTTGTCCAGCCTTTATGATTCATCTGAGACCCAGCTCTCTTATATGTTTTCTGTCGTCTGTGATCATAGTAAGAAGCAGGTTCTAGGGGTGGACGAAAAATGAATTCCTTACTATAATTGAATCCACAATTTTACAAAGATTTTTCTGGGGGATTTTACAAAGATTCTTATGCTTGGCCCTATTTGTGAAGTGCTTGTTAGTTTTAATTATAACCAAAGAGGTTTGTAAGATATAATAATGAAATGAACAAGTTGTTTATGTCATTCTGACAGACTTTCTTAAACCATGTAAAGCAGCTGGGTCTGAGGCACATTATAAAGGCTAGACAAATTACTTCAAAGGGAAGGGGAAAAACGTTATAATCCCTAAACTTTGACGCAAACGAATATATACAGAAATTATTGACTGATCAACGTGCAGATTATCATCACCACCTCTGTTACGTAGAATAACTGATCAAAAAATCAAACTCTTTATTCAGAGTGGCACAGTATCAGATTGGAACATTGTGAAAAGATTTCCATGCCATAGACAATACATAAGCTGTTGAAAGGTGTGTAAAATTAGTAACGGAAGCTTCGAGCCAAGTTTGTACGGTTTTCAAGATATGGATATATCGGGACTTGCCTAGAATCAAGATCTTATGCCACGGTTTGGTCAAAAGTCTGAGTTCAAAGTAAAGAAGGAAAGTTTAAATACGGAACAATATAGTAAGAGACTTTAAATAAAAATATAATAATTGTAAATAGAAAACCTTTTATTTGGTTAGTTAGAGGGAGGGAGGGGTATGGGTGGTACTCGGAGAGTGCAGCCACCTCCTCGTGGTAAGTTCTGGGTCATGTTGATATACAAAATGGGCGAAGAGCTGCACATTAAAAATAATTTTAAAAGAAAAAAATATTGTTTTATATCAACCATGCCCACGAAAAATGCAATAAATAATGGATTCCACAGAAAAAATATTCATTGAATGCAATGTAAAAAACCCCAAATAAATGCCATTTTTTCGAAATTTGAACGTTATTGCGCAAACGGAAAGCAGAATGGAATATGGTGAAAACATTTTTTTTATGCTTAAATGTACTTTATAGAAGCCAAAAAACACTATAGCGATTGTCTCGTGACACTATAGCGCCCTGACTGACTTTCTCGCAAAGTAGCTAAAATATGCTTTTTACGTAAATTTCAAGTGCGTTGCGCGATCGGAAGATGTTAAGCGATTTTGATTATTTTTCTTTTATTTTGTTTGTCTATGCTAAGGGCAACTTTTTATTACTATAGCAACTCGAAAAAAAATAAAAAGTGTTTTTCGAACCACCCTATTAGTTATGTGTTTGCCATAATTTACTTCGGAGTGTTATGACATTAGTGCGTTCTTATCTATTCTCTTTGTAATCTCTCATAATATGTATTGTTTCAACCTTGGAATGTTATGATTTAAGTGTAGCCTAATCTATATTATACTCTCTCTCTAACTAACTAATTCATTCTGTCACAAAATAATAATAGTCTATGGCCAAATGGCCTGTTGAGCTTAAACAGCAATATGTATCAGTAATAATAACATGGGGTTGGAGTACACATGGGGTTACATCAGCTGCAAAAACCGAATAATTGACATTCACAACCGAATAGACGCTACTTCACTTAAGTAGCTACCTATTTTATATGACGATGTTGGCTGAACTCCGAATGTGGGGAATACACGGGCCAAATAATTGAACCTCGACCTGGATCTTCTGCTCCAAGAGCATAAATTATACCAATGATCAACAAGAAGTTTTAGGCCCTCCGAACACGGGTCGACTGATTTGCAATTCGAGTTGGAAACTAGTTGCAAAAAAGTCACACGAACAACCAGTTTGCAACCAGAATAAAACCAGGTCCAAACACGAGTGCAACTGATTTTAGATTAGTCGGTGACCTCTTCTCACAAGCTAGTTTATCGAAGCTAGTTTATCATTCATTCTTGTCAGTATTTTTCTTTGAACTTATATCTGCAACCACTTTGCAACGGTGAAAGGACGGTCTCGTGCAACCAGTTGCAAACTGATTTAAACTGGTCTGGTTTTGGTCGACCCGTGTGCTGACCCTTACCTTCCACACAGGGCGGGTTACAGAACAGTTGCGTGCGCAACTAGTTTCCAACTCGAGTTTCAAATCAGTCGACCCGTGTGTGGAGAGCCTTAGTCACATTACATGCCAGTATTTTGTTTTTAAAATGTTAAATATTTGCTCTATTCTCTGTTATAGGTTGTGACCCTGTGTTATGTGTGGACAGAGATGTAATTGGGTGTTCACTGAGAGGACGAGAAAGAGTACTCGCCAGTATGCAATACGATGGTGCTGACATTGCTTGCCGCCACTGCAGCTCTAAAAACCGGCATTACTATCATTGGAACAGGTAAGCAAACTCTAACAAGTCAGTGTACTAGAAATACGTAATGAACTTGTCAATCGATAAAATTGAATGTGTAAATTCACCAGGAGATAAGTGTAAGATTATATTGAGCGAGTGTATAATGAAGTAAAAGATATGGCTAATTGGTTTAAGCTCTTTAATGTAATAAATTATGCATGAGAGGTCAGATGGTAGATAAGGTGACTTCAATAAGAAAACAGCTATTCCATTAACAAAGACGTTTCGATCAATTAAAGGTCATCTTCAGTCAAATTTATTTGATAAACAAAAACAACGATACATCATATGAATCTAACATATCAATAAACTTATTAGTAATAGTAGATTCGTTTATTTTTCTATTCAAGCTCTGCAAAATACACAATTGTAGCTTTCAATTTAGGATGTGAATACTTACAATAGATATTGCAATAAGGTTCTTTTACTTTCTCCGTCGGAGACAGAGAGTGTACATGATTTTTTTTTGTGAATAAGTTATTAAGTTTAACATTAAGATTTCAAATTATAAATAGCATTATTCAGTATAAAATCAAATTTTACATCTTTTCCACTATACTGTGCAGAAGTTCTTGTATATATGTGAAATAGCGGTTGTCTCGTTAAATATATACCTTATCAGCAATCTGACCTCTCATGTATTAAATTATAAGGGTGTATTACAATAATTAATAAATCATTAACTTTATTAATAATAAATTATTATAAACGATTAAAGCCTGGACCACACATATCTGCACCGTGCCCACACCGAATGACAGGCGTGTGTTACGGTGAGGGCACGGTTCGGACATTAGTTGCCAGGCCTTAAGAAAGGCAGTATAATATTATCGCTAATAAGCCTGATATATCTGTAGTGCAATTGTGAGTTCTTGCCCTACTTAGTGGGATGCTAGGGCTAGGCGCGGGCTGCAATTAATAAATCAATAAAAGTAACAATAAGATGATGATGATAAAGAAGATGATATAAAGAGAAGAAGTAATTGTACTCTGGGCCCTTATCCCTCTAGAGGTTCCCCGTACTAGGTGGACTCCTGCACTTTGTCACCCCATGTATGACCAACCAGGCCCTTGGCCCTTAGTCATCGTAAATGATTTCTGATCTGGCAGAGGGGATCGCGCTTGTCTATCATGGAACCCTATCTGGTGACTTGAACCTGAATCCATCCTGAAGTCGCGACATTGGTCACTGACTCTTGACTTGCCATCTATCAAGCGCAGAGGCTAATTGAAGGAAGCTGTCTTGGTAATCTTGACACTTGAACCACAACATTGTTCTGCCTGATCATTGTTTTTGGGCCAATTAGACCTAAAAACAACATTTCTAAAGGAGGCCATATTGCTATGCCTGAAAGGTAAACCAGAACTGTGCAGTTATGACACAATTTCATAGCACAAACGCTACGGTTTATCTGCAGAAGTTTACCTCTCAGGTACACCGCAAACGCGCCTTAATATAACCCTGATTACATTGTCCAACTCCTTTTCTCTACACCAGTATAATAAATACTTCATAAAAATGCAATTGGACAATTGCATTGAAAAAAATGTAAACTACATAAATAACACATTGACACACTAAAAATATAACGTTTTTCGAGAATACAAACTCCACTTCTATTCCGATCATCTCTAAAAAAACTCTGATGTATGTGACCATCACTACAAAGTCTGTTAGCGATGGACAAGTTCAAAAATTACATAAGAACATTAGATTCTTAAAAAAATTGGGCTCTCAAGCTGCTTCGTTTGTGTTCGTGAAATCGTCATAGTGATATTCTTGTCAAAATATCCGAAAACAAATTATGCAGAAGTTTATTTTCAAAGTTTATCATCGTATTTATGGCATTTAAGAAATAATATAAATTATGATTTAATTTTTAAGTTTGTGGTAGTTTTCATACTACGGAAAGTTTACATTTTAATTTAAATCAAATTATAATCATTATTAACACTGGGAGGCAGACAGAGAAAAATAGACTCCAGCGCCGGGACTTGAACCACGGAGGAACCATACAGGAGGCCCGTGGTTCAAGTCCCGGCGCTGGAGTCAATTTTTCTCTTTCTGTCTCCCAGTATTAATAATGATTATAATTTGATTTAAATTAAAATAAATTATGATGTTATTTCTAACTTAAGAATTGGTTTATGTGCCCAAACAAAGTTAAAGATCTTATAAATAATTAAATTTGTCTTACAAATTCTATGGTTATTTGAAATCGACGAAGGTATAAAAATAGCAGAACCTAATTGAGGATTTATTTAATATAAACTAAGTTAAAGATGAAATTGGAAAATAAGATGTAATTAAAGTAGGTACATATATCTCAAGTTAGCCTTTATTAAAGACATAATGAGATTTTATTTATAAGTACAAACCTGAAAGAGATTAAATTATATGTATTTAAGAAATTAATAAGCTTTTTCTAAAGCTTTCTTGAAGAGGGAAAAAACCTCCATCTTCAACGCTTAATCAAACACTTACGTTATTATGCAAATACTATAGTCTCAAGTGGTCTATAATAAATTCTTCTTATATAAATACAGCCAGGAAGTTAAAAGGGCTTGGAAAATCCCTTCTATTTAGTTTTAAATTCAATACTTGGCGGCAGGGACGCCAAAAGCAAAATAAAGTGTGTACAAGGGATTCAGGAATCTGCAGGAGGTAGACACTGAATGAAGCGGCTCTTGCCAGCTCTAATCAATAACACCCTACGACTCAACACTATCGATATGTTACAATCGACTAATTACAATTTTGCAATAATGTACTAAAAAATACATCTATCATGTAATAGATTATTCTGAAAAATTGATGGTATTCACTGTGCTAAATAAATATTAAAGTAAGTTCATTGATATTGGTCGTGAATTATTAATATTTGCAATTTTAGTGAGGTCGATTATAACTATAAATCGATTATGAATGTTCAAATAATAACCGCGTTAATTCAAAAGCCTTAAAAACTAATTTAGGCATTGGAAATGAAAACTATGTTGTTGTAATTATTATTTTAAGGTTAGGTCAGGGGTGTACTGGCGGCGGAACGCCATTTCGGTACTGCATTAGTGGATGCATGGATGGAACATAGTATCTCTGTTTAGATACGTAGAAAGTGATTCTTTACGTTCTTGAATTCTTTGCGCATGCGCGTTTTATAATTCTGGAGAATTCTTCTACCGCCCTAGGATGGTAAAAAAGAAGAATTCTTCACCTTAACACACGATCAGCGAGTTTGTTTACTTTTAACAATTCGGTTTACCTGTTCTGGTTACCTGTCAAGTATACCGCAACGTGTATAGCCGGCCATATACGATGTGTTTTCATAAGGCTATACACGATGCGTTATACGTTACACCAATTAAGTGATCCGGAGCTTGTGTACTATCTTAGCTGTGTGTTATGCTAGCACACACACTCTGGGTAACCTGTTCTGGATACCCATCAAGCATACCGCAACGTGTATAGCCGGCCATACACGATGCGTTATACCCATCAGGTGAACCGGAGCGTGTGTACTATCATTTATGGTTGGCTTAAAGTGATTACATTACGTAATAACAAATTAATGGAAATGAATGGGGTATCTTATTAGGACAGAAGATGGAAGATGGTCAAAGAAAGTACCAAAAAAGAGGAGAGCATTAGATGAAGACAAATATAAACATTTGAAAAACAGGAGAAAGGGGACGAAAGTATAGAAATTTCCTGAGGAGGAGAATTCTAGAAGAGAGTGCCTGTAATTATGTACCCATAATTATACTCCGAACATAATAATGTGTTTCTTTTTTTGTTTGTTAGGTGTTTGGTTGGTGCCTCTTCTAATAGCTGGTCTTGCCTATTATCGATACGATGATGTGGATCCCGAAACTAGAATCACTGGTACCCGGCAGCTTCTCCCCGAGTATGATTTCATCATCATCGGTGGAGGTTCGGCAGGAGCCGTCGTGGCTAGCCGTCTGTCAGAGATACCTCACTGGAGGGTACTTCTCCTTGAAGCCGGTCCGCAAGAAAACGAGATATCGGAAGTACCTTCGCTAGCCGCTTACTTGCAGCTATCCAATATAGACTGGCAATACAAGACTGAGCCTACAGGTTCTCTGTCGTCATTATCCATAATTTAAAATATTGACTATTTAGGTGAACAGTCTGATTCAAACGCCTATTTTTGGGCTTAAATTATTGAGGAATTGGATAACGCCATGGACTACTTCGGGTCGGCGAAATACTACTAATGTAATCTATAACAACCTAAAGAGGTTTTAGAAATTACATCGTCAAATGATAGCAATAATGTCCTGCAGTTAAAGTCTAAGAACTAAGTAGGATGTTTCTACCCCCTTCTTCTATCCCACTTACCAAAATGGTTTAATTTCATCAACAAACTTATGATAAGGTGGAACCAATCATCACATTGAATTGAAAACTTTTTTTTTGTGTGTGTGTGTGTGTAACAGATTAATTTTGGACTGCTTAAGATATATTTCATTTCAAAATAAGTAAGTCCTAAGTACTCAATTCAAAATGAGTAAGTCTTAAGTACTGAATTCAAAATGAGTAAGTCTTAAGTACTCAATTCAAAATGAGTAAGTTTTAAGATAAGGTTTATATACCTATTTGTTCTATTATGTAAATCACTAGTGAAATCATTGCTTTAAACCATTTACCTTACACACTTACTTTTGAAATATTGCACCAACTTTGAACTTGCATTGTAACACCATAAGTCTAGTGAGTAGTTAAAATCAACTGTATTTAATACCACTTATCGTTGATGGCGAGCAAAAATGATCAGTTATTCTTCTCATTTCAATATAACATTCATTTGAAGTTGCTTAACAAAATTCTTCTTAGAAACAACTAATTTTGTGTAAGTTTATCTTTAAACAAAGGACTCTCTCGCATAGGACCTTAGAGGAGAAAAGGATTTACTTGAGTGAAAAAGTTTGTTTATACAGGTAGAAGCCCACTTTTCCCACATTTAAATTTTAGATATTTTCTTCTGCATAGAACTCTGGGGTTGCACCAAACCTTCCAATTCCTACCGCATCCAATCCCTCCAATCGCGAAAAATAGCTGACGCTCCCTTCTATGTTTCCAATTCCGTCCTCCATAATGACCTCAAAGTACCTTTTGTCCGAGAACTAGCCATTTCCAGATATAAATCCTTCCATGACTCCGTTTCCGACCATCCCAATCCACTAGTCCACAGTCTGTTTTCCCGCACCATTCCTAATAACCCTCCCAGACCCCTGAAGNGTTTTCCCGCACCATTCCTAATAACCCTCCCAGACGCCTGAAGAGGCAGTGGCCACGTGACCTCTTAGACAACTAAACTATGTTAACTTCAATTTCATAATTTTATTTTTGTTTGTAACTTCACTGAATCATAAATCTTTTTCAACTCAGTAAGTGCTATCACTGGATAGTTCCTTACATCCTGTTATTCTTTCAAGTCACTAATACTCACATCTGTATTGCTTATAACAATAATGTATTGTAGTTGCAGTAATCTAATAAAATTTAAAAAAAAAAAGATATTTTCTAATATTGACCAACCCTTCAGTTTGTTTGTTAACACGATGGTAATAGTTAAACTTTTCCCCACACTTTGCCGTCCCGATGTAATAATTTTTACTGTAAATATTCACTAGGTGTTGAAATGTAAAAACGATCGTATTCTATAACTCTTTCGTTTGCATTCATACTATTTTTAAATAATCAGGTAATTACTAGTATGTGAATTATCTATGGTAAATTAAATAAAAATTAAGGAGAGCTTAGATCAGTTTATAGTATAAAAATCAAAACTTTGGACTTACTGACGATTAATAAAAAAAAACCTTCGTCAAGGTGTATCTGTAAATTGTGATTAGATTTTTAGTATTGACTGATCCTCGCTGTCTTTGATTTTTATCGCAGGCACTGATTAATGGGCAAACTGGGCATTTGCCCAGGGCGCCGGTTTTAAATTAACCCCAAAATATTGTGAGAATGAAAAATTGTTTTACCCAACCAAATCATGTGTTTTGGTTAATAGATGTTTCACTTTAACATATATATACATATACATACGTGCTTGAAACCTAGTGCAAAATTGATTTAACTGTGGCCATGTCATAAGATCAGCTCGGAGTGTCGGAAAAAAGGGTTTCTACTGCGATCTTAATTTCACCACAGTCTTGCCATTTGGTTAAAATATGTTTGACTAAACTTTATTATAAGACCAAAGTCCGGTGCCTAGCATTAAATATTAAATTGTGGCCATGTTAAAAGACCAGAACAGTTTGTTGGAAAAGTAGCTTCTACTATCATCATATTTTTAGTACTTATTTAGATTGTTACTCTCTTGTGTTTTTTTAAGAATATAAATGACTGACTAAATAACTCTAAAGAAAAAAAGGATGCTTAATCCAATGTACTTTGGGAATATAACGAAGTGTTATATATCCTTTTGTAAAAGGAATATAACACTTGTGTTTTTATGAGGGGAGTAACAGTCTAAAGAAGAACATTCTATGCACCTTCTTTAGATGGTTACTGCCCTCTGATTTCTTTTATAAAGGGAGTAACAATCAAAAGAAGAACATTCTGTGCACCTTCTTTAGATAGCTACTCCCCACTGATTTTTTAAAAAGGGAGTAAAAATCAAAATAAGTGCCATATTTTTAGCCACAGCCCTGTGATTTGGTTAAAGTGGGATTTAATTAGGTTTTATCCTAAACTATCAGTCCCCTGAAAGCAAAGGGAATGTACGTTGTACGTTGATCTTATTTTGAAACCCCAATCCTGTAAGTTGAATGAGAGAGATCCTTCTCAAATCTGTCGATCGCCATAGCAGTTTTTTGTAGTAGTATATTATTCTATTGTTATCTCTTCATAATATCTATCCTTAATTTTAATAATTACTTAAATATTATGGTAAAATGAAATGACCAATATAAGGAGTTTTTAAAAAGATGTTTCACAAATGTTGCTTTTTAATAACTTGATCTTAATGATTCTTTTTTAAAACAGTTTTCCACGAACGATTCAAATAAAGAATCGCACACAACACCAATTTTGAATAATTAATTAAGTTCGAAGCAACTTTTACTTTTTTTTATTACAAATTTACACTTATTGCTATTCACTTGCACGTTATTTTTAATATTAATTGAAATTATGTACGCTATCGTAATTTATAGCACTAATTCAATAATTCACATTAATGCAATGACTATGACACATTGACACTGTAAGGACTGCAAAATGTATATAAATCACTGGACATGAAATTATTTTTTATTTTTTTATTTTTTATCTCGGATATTAACATACAAAAACAAATTATGTGATTGTTTTTCAGTTGATATTGTTATTCGAATGTCTTAGTTCATAGTATGGACATTTAGAACAGGCTATTCGGAAGACTAGAAAAGCAACCACCCTAGACCAACGAACCGACAAGAAAAACCCATCCTTCTAAGTACCTCTATTTCAGGTTTATTATCGACATACTTTTATCACAGAAAACGACTTTAAGGTGTATTATTATAAAATTTATTATTTTTATACATAATATATATTATAAATATAGATTGAGTTATTCTTCGACCAATTAAAAATAATGTAATAATTTAACTGACCTTATAAAATATATTGTAAAGAGACAAAACTGAAGAAAAGAGTCAAAAATTACCTTTTTTTTTTGCTTAATTCATCACCACTACATTAATATACATTAAACATTAAACTATGATCAATGACTATAACTGACATAGAAAGATCAAAAATGTGCTGTAAAGAAGCAAATTCACGTGAAGAACATCGCTTCTAATTTACCCATTAATCAGAGATACGTCAGTAATTTGCACAGGATGTCGCTGAAATTCCTTCATCGTTATGAAGCAAATGTACAATTAATTTCTGATCTGTTGTATTAGTTACTTATAATATCGTTTGGTATGCATCTTCCAGGTAGAGCATGTCTTGGGTTTAAGGGCAACCGATGCAGCTGGCCTCGAGGGAAGGTCCTCGGAGGATCTTCTGTGCTCAATTACATGCTTTACGTTCGAGGAAACCGACACGATTATGACCTTTGGGAATCTATGGGAAACCCAGGCTGGAATTATAAAAATGTAATTATAACAATATTTTTCAAATCAAATTGTAAGTTGTTACTGCAAGTTCGTAAGTGGTTAAATGAGGATAACCCTACCGCCGATACTTGCTTGATCTAGAGATCACTGGACCGGTTTGGCTAAACGCTATCATCAGCAGAGTCGAAGTCTCTCGTAGCACTCAACACACTCATCGAGACTACATGAGGGAATGAAGTTTCTTCAGGAACTTCATTCCGAGAGACTTTGACTCTGCTGATGATGGCGTTTAGCCGAAACCGGTCCAGTGATCTCCAGATCAAGCAAGTATCGACGGTAGGGATATCCTCATTTAATAACATATTTTTATTTATAAATTTAATTGGTTATTTTGTATAATATAATATAATGTATTTTAGAACACCTTTAACAGCGAATTTGAAATTATTTACTGGAATGACTTGGATATCTGCAATACCATTCTAATCATGTTAATCTATTCCAGGCGTTACACTATTTCAAGAGATCTGAAGATAACAGAAATCCGTATTTAGTGGGAAAATATCACTCTACAGGAGGTTACCTGACAGTTCAAGAAGCACCTTGGAGGACTCCTCTAGTTCTGTCTTTCGTTCAAGGTGGACAGCACATTGGTTACCCCAACCGAGATATCAATGGAGAGAAACAGACTGGCTTCATGGTAGCACAGGTATTATTAGTTTCATATTAGTATTGAGGCTTACTATATGTAAAAAACAATATCTCAACACTAACGACAAAATAAGTAACCTTGTAACAGGGTGTGCTTATTAAAACTAAATTCAACTTTTCAATATATAATTTCAATCATTAGCGCCCCATCCACTGTCATTCTTTCCGTAAGGAAAGCCGATTCCGTCAACAAAGAGTATTAGTGTATGGGGTTCAAGAGGAAAGAACGGGAGGGGCAGGATTATAATCTTGCAAGATAATCCCGTCGCGCCATCTTCTCCATTCTTGTTGACTGATAAGTTTCATGTAGATGGGATAGATATATTCCTTTCATTGTGTTTATGGCATCATACAAAGGGATTGTAGTCACACGACAAGCCTGCAGGATGGAATGAGCGGATCGTCTCACAGGAAAGAGTGCAGGAAAGTGGTTGTTTGGATGGTAATGAACATGATTATCAATCCTACCGTGCTTTCCTTCACGATCAAGAAAAAGGAAAGTCTGTCGGGAAAGTACGACAGTGGATGGGGTGCTATTGTATTTAAAAATGTTTGGTCTCTAATTGAATTTATAAACTGTTTTAACAGGGTACAATTAGAAGAGGTCAAAGGTGCAGTACGGCTAAAGCGTTTCTAAGACCAGTAAGAAAAAGAAAGAATTTGCATATTGCTATGAATGCACATGTTACAAAAGTACTGATTGATCATGTTACCAAACGTGTTTATGGCGTCCAGTTTATTAGAGATGGAATCAAACAAGGAGCTTTAGTCACTAAAGAGGTAAAACGTTTTTGGTATTAAACTAGTTTAAGAGATTTTAATTACAATTCAAAAGATTACTTAGGGTCCCTAGTTTGCAAAGTATGCTATGCATTCTCTGTTCACCTAAAATATTAAGGGAATATATAACTCAATAGCAGTGACGTCCACTTGTCTTGCGACCAAAAAAACACGGTTGAACCCTACAATTGTTGGAAGTCCCGTTTGGTAAGCCACTGCCTATTCTTGCCTGTATAATTCTGAACTGTGCTAAACTTCAAAGCTTCAAAGCATGTTTTCTAATATGGCATACTTAAAAATGGCAAAAATTGTTTTCCATTTTCAGACTCGTTTCATTATCTGCACTTAAGAAGCTAGTATAATGTGTGTAAGTAGTTATGAGTGCGATCAAGATCTGCCAAAAGTTTGTAAGGTGTACCAAGATGTATCAAAATGTTATTAGTAAAGAGGCATCAAATTTGCTGAAAAATAATCATTAGAAATAACAGTATGCAGGATTATGGCCTACAACATTTCTAAATTCTTTAAGATCTTTATTATTTATTCACTAATTCTGTGCTGAATGTAATGTATTAACTTATAATATTGCTCGTTTCTATAAATAGTTGAATATTTTATTTACGAGGCTAACATAAATTATACAAATCTCCATTTGTTACTGATTATTCAGCACTACTGAATTCCATGTAACTCCCTAAAAATTAAGTGGGTGGCTTAAGTATGACTGTAATTATTAAAGGATTAGCTATTACAATGGAATAATAAAAGGATTAATTAGCTGAGTACAATGTTATTTAGCAGTGAAACAAATATTTGCAGCTTAGAAAAAGGCATTTCCAACAAACTAGACTTAAAAACACACTTTTCATTACTAAACTTCAATGTGGCATATAAAGCCGATTAGTTATTAGGTTCGCGGTGTACTACAGTTTTCACTTACATTTTTTTTCTTAATTAAACATCTGATCACCTTAGAATCTAATTAAAATATGTATTTATTTATTTACAGGTGATTGTCTCCGGAGGTGCTATTGGGTTCGCGGTGTACTACAGTTTTCACTTACATTTTTTTTCTTAATTAAACATCTGATCACCTTAGAATCTAATTAATATATGTATTTATTTATTTACTCTTACTATTATGGATATTGTTTTTATGTAAGTATAAAAAAATTATAAACTATTATCAAGAGAATATTATAATATAGTATAGTGTATGCACTTATAGATTTCTGTATATTTTCATTTTAAAATTTTTACATCTGGTTCTTTAAGTAATAAGTATCATCTAAAATTGAACGAAATTTAGGGCGAAATCTGTAGAAGATTGAATTGAAGAATATCAATATTTTTACTGAGCTACATAATATCTAAATATAGACCTGTCACTCGAACTATGTGAACCTTTTGTTATATGTCTAAATAAAGACCTGTGATTTGTGATTTCAATATTTACTTTTTAATTATTAAAACTCAAAGAACGTAATTAATCAAGGGATGGGGGGCAGAGTCTTGAAGAAAGATTTTTTTTTGTTTTAATTTCATTTTACATTTGATAAACATTCGTTTATACAAATCAGTATTCATAAACATTCGTTTATACAAATCAGTATTCATAAACATTCGTTTATACAAATCAGTATTCATAAACATTCGTTTATACAAATCAGTATTCATAATCATTCGTTTATTCAAATCAGTACTCATAAACATTCGTTTATACAAATCAGTATTCATAAACATTCGTTTATACAAATCAGTATTCATAAACATTCGTTTATACAAATCAGTATTCATAAACATTCGTTTATACAAATCAGTATTCATAAACATTCGTTTATACAAA
>KZ651594.1:155721-168837 GCA_001010745.2 Gerris buenoi | reverse complement strand
TATTTCGGTTGACCTAATACAAGAGCCCTGTAAGTTGTGCAAATTTCAGAATTTTCGATCCAGCCCCATCGGAGATATAGAGGCCCAAAAATGGCAAATTTTCAAAAATTCCAATTTTCAAAAATTTATAAAAATAAAAGTATTCAAGTTTTATGATTGATATTTTTTTGGGTAATGCTACTGATATATGCCTATTCATATAAAAAATATCAAGCTGTATATATAACTCCTTCCTTCAGAAAAAAATTTCCGAAAAGCGAAATTTTCTTGATTTTGATATCCAACTTCAGGTGAAATTTTCTCATGGAAGGAAAATTACTAGGTGAAATATGGACATAACCTAAGTTAAACACTGGGCAATTACCTTTAATTTGGTTTTTGTTTCAGCCTTCTAGGAAAAATAGTTTAGGAGATATGAGCGTTGACGTAAATGCCTACAAACACACAAATTAGCGTGCGAAGGAAATCAAAAATGGCCGCCACACCTAAACGGTTTAAGATAAAAAAATTTTAAGCTTTGTTTTGAACACCTTAAATATGAGAGAAACAACAGGGAAAATATAATTTTTTTTTAAAATGGTCGAGCAACCAACTATTTAATTTTTGGACCACTTCGTATGGATTGACCCATGATTGAGAAGGTCATTGATTGTGATTTTGAATACATAGTAGCTATTGTTCCAACTTGCATTGTTCCAAATTACATTGACGTTAATTAAGAGGACATAACAATTTATTCTCATAAACCAGTCACACGACAGTTGTTCCTACAGTTTGTTTTCCTATTTTATAATAGTAAACAGTACATAACTGCGTCTGCATATATATGAATTCTTGAACGGTATATGTACAGATATGGATACAATGCCTAACATTTTAAACATCGATAATAATAATAAACATGAGAACTACCATCTAATGTTAAGAATCAATATTCCAAAGATGAAGAAATATTTGTTTCAATGTCGTTAATTTATATTATATCGATTATTTAAACAATGTGGGTTCTCCTTATTGAATTTTATGTACATTACGATAAATGTATGAGAAAATCAGAATCCCATAATTTCTATAGATCAAAACATTATAGATTATCAAGTGACAAATTTAATGCTAGAATCGTTCCATTCAAGTAGACAACAATCCACATATTCTTCTAATTTCATTTGCAATTTTTGTTTTTTTTCAGCCTGTACAAACTACAATGGAGTATGTCTTTAAAAATAGAGGACCTATGACTACTTTAGGAGGAGTTGAAGGACTCGGCTTCGTCAATACCATTTACGCTAATACGAGTATCGATTGGCCGGATATCCAGTTTCATATGGCACCCGCTTCCATAAATTCAGATCACGGAATGAGGATTAGGAAAACGCTTGGGGTTAAGGATCATATTTACAACTCGATGTTCCGAAGACTCGAAGGCAAGGATACCTGGACTATAATCCCTCTACTGCTGCGACCAAAGTCTAGGGGTTGGGTCAGATTAAGATCTGCGAATCCTTTTCATTATCCTTTGGTCAACCCTAACTACTTTTCTCATCCGGAAGATATCCTTAGAATTGTGGAAGGAGTAAAAATTGCTTTAAAGGTATCATCTTCAATCAATATCTTGTAAGATACACTTTTTAAAATTATATAAATATCAAGGAAAATAAAATTTATTGATTATTTAAAGGTTCTGCACAAAACTCTTAAATGTATTTTGTCACCATCCATAACTAATTGTAGCAATTTCAATTATTGACAACAATCTGTCTGTTGTTCAGTTTTGTCAGTCAAAAGTTCAAGTTTACCCTTAAATTATTAAAATCTACAACATTTCAATCCAAGCCAATGATAGTCATAAAAGTGACTTAACGGTAATTCACTATTTAACACGCACCCAAAATTATACTCTTGAGCGACTAACCTTGAATAGTATTCATAACAAAATGAAAGTATTGACCTTAGACCTATTTTAAACCTGTGGAGAAAACAAGACACAATAGAACCATAATGAAATAACCCATTGACGTGATCAGGATTTCACCCTTTTAGTTATAGTTGAATGACTTTAGCTGAACTAACAGTAGCTTGGAATTATCCATGCATCGTCTTCTGACAGACAATGTGGTTTAATATGGATCAATATAATCAATGGAATTAAACTATTTTATTTGTTATGTATAAATTATACCGCAGTGAATACCAACAATGCTGCTAGACATTTGTTGCAAGTAAGACTCAATTTCAGGGTTGTGTCATATATTCTTTCGTTCATCACATAGCCCTGAGTATAAACATAGTCTTTTGTTATTTCTCTGGATTTTTTTTTAAAGAAGATACACACTTAAGATTATAGTCGTGGAGAAATTTAATAGTATGATGTTTATTATTTTATACACATATAATTTTTAACTTTGTCCTCATCAATTGTATATTGATATTTAATTACATCTTTGTTTTGTCAATTTTTATTATTTGATTGCAATAATTTTCTTATCTTTTATATTACAGCTGGCCAGAACGAAACCGTTCCACCAGTACAATACAAGATTGTACAAAATGCCGATTCCAGGTTGTCATATGATTCCATTTGGTAGTGACGCCTACTGGGAATGTGCTATTAGGCACTTCAGTATGACCATATACCATCCCGTCGGCACATGCAAGATGGGACCGGAAGGAGACCCGTCAGCGGTAGTCAATCCGAGACTCAAAGTCCATGGAGTGACCGGTCTGAGAGTGATTGATGCGTCTATCATGCCGAATATCGTCAGTGGAAATACGAATGCTCCTACCATCATGATTGCAGAAAAAGGAGCAGATCTTATCAAAGAAGATTGGCATAAGGATTTTCATAACACCCCTAATTTCTTTTATAAGATAAAGAAAACACATCATTCATACTCGTTTCCAAGGATCATTTAGTTACCACTAAAATTTACTAAACTCGACTGATTGAAATAATGATTTCCAAAATGCTTTGATAAACACTAATTGTAGGTTTAATTAATTAACAATTTGTAGGTTGATTTCACAATTTGAATTCCTTCAAAAAGTTAAAATCTATTAGTTAAGGCTGTCATCTTTCAACAATTACAAAAAAACAACTTATTAAATTAAATTTGAATTATCTAAGATTGATATAGCTACATAAATTGTCTACTAAAGCTTAGCTGAGCAAAAGATAGCAGCTGCTTAACATTTAGATCTTTAATAGAATAATTATCAAATAATATTATCATTTGGTGAGAGCACGTTTCTTACGGCGAATCAAGAATAATTACAAAACCTTTAAAAGATAAATCAAATCTAAAATAGCGAAAATCAAATTCTAGATTGTATACCGAGGAGTTTTGAGATAACAACGAAGACAAAATTTCCCATTGCCTTAATTCTTAATTTATTATAGATACATATAAAGGTTTGTAGAACAATATATTTTTCAGTACCCTGATTCTGACTAGCACAATCATACTATCCTAATATAACCTAAAATGTTGTTTTAAAAATATTGGTCTGACTATCAAATAAACCAAATAATTTTGGGTACATCAATGGCTTAGATCACATTGTACATTGATTCGTCGTAGGACTAATACTCTTGCTAAGTGTTTAATTTAAATCTCACGCTATTAAACAATAAAAAACATTTTTTTTGAGTTACCAATTATAATAGGCTTGCTTCGACAGTAAGTCTTTATATATATAATGTTTGTGCAAATAATCTACCTCGTTCTTCTTTGTCGCAATAAAAAACTGCATTAGCGACAAAGAAAATCCTGACACTTGAATACTTCTAAAGAAAATCCTGATGAAATACTAGATATTTCTTCATGTTGTGATTTTTTTATACATTTATTGAGTTACCGTAAATACAAAATTTGCATTAAAGTGTTTGCCTATATTCACAAACTAATAAGCCATTCTAGAAAAAAGTGGCATTCATTAGGTCTTACTTACTAGTATATTTATAAATTTATTCAATTATATATGTATAGAATTTAATTTGATTTAATCGGAAAACGTAGAGATAGATACTGTACATTTGTTTTTATTGTGATAAGGAATTATGAAGTTCATATGTTTCCATATTGTTTTGTAATAATGGATCATACGGTTAGAGCATAAGTTTCCGCCTTCGATGTCGATTTCCGGAGATTTCACTTCCTATAGGATAGGCTACTATTCATCTTCTAACGGATAGGCTACTATTCATCTTCTAAAGCAGTGGTTCCCAACCCGTTGAAGTCTGCGGACCACTCAGCCTGAAATTGAATAATGTACGGACCAAATCACGTGTACGTTTACACCAGAATCAAATGAATCCTTTAAGTTACTGTCATTTTGAAGTTCAATAGATAATGTAATAAATTGAGGTCCAATATAACCTTTTGTTTTCAATTAACCCCTGTGCCTTATTTGTTGGCCTTGGTTGTTCAATGTTTTTAACTTTTTACATATGCTACCGGACCCATTCGCGGACCACTCCCGAGGCTCTCACGGACCACCGGTTGGGAACCACTGTTCTAAAGGATAGGATACTATTCATCTTCTAAAGGATAAGCTACTATTCATCTTCTAAAGGATAGGATACTACTCATCTTCTAAAGGATAGGATACTATTCATCTTCTAAAGGATAAGCTACTATTCATCTTCTAAAGGATAGGATACTACTCATCTTCTAAAGGATAGGATACTATTCATCTTCTAAAGGATAGGATACTATTCATCTTCTAAAGGATAGGATACTATTCATCTTCTGAAGGATAGGCAGTTTCAGTTTCTATAGAGTACAGTACGATTCACCTTCTATAGCAGGGGTTGCCAATGGGGTACAAGTGGACCCGTAGGGAAATTTAAAATGGGTCTATAGTATTCCAGGGGCTTATTAAAAATTATTAAAACAGGGGCAATTTAAAAGGCATACATATTGATTATCTCAAGAATCATAAAATAAATTTGAATGTCGCCCTAAAGACGGAATTAAATCGTTTCTTAAACCTATAACTACTTCCGTAAATAATGCAGATGGATTGGAAACCACACAGTATTTCTTTGTTAATTGCGGATGTTCAAATCCCACTGGTGAAAATATAATATCACCAGTTATGCTAGAGGTAATTAAAACTGTTACAAAAATGATACCTTGACCAGTTTTAAAAAGTATTCCGCTCAGTAATAACTTCATACAACGCCGTATAAACGAAATGTCAAAAGGTACTAAAGGCCCTCATACACGATCAAACATTTTGCGCAAACCTGATGTCGGGGAAATTTAGTTAAACATCATGCTTGTGCAAACATCAGCAGCCCCATGCACGGTCAAAATGTTTGCGCAAAAATCATGCTTGCGCAAACATTTTGACCGTGTATAGGGGCCTTAATAAGAAATCATTAATAGTGAATTGCAAAACAATAAATTTTATGTATAGTTGTTGGATATATCCACCTTTTGGTATAAACAGTATTTTGATGTTATATTTTCGATATTATAGCTCCAGATTAAGAGAAATTACATACGAATTTATTATAGCAAAATGTTTCAAACGTACTCTACAGGCAATCATATTATACTCAAATAGATATTAAAACATTTTTGCAACAAAATAAAATTCCTAAAGCTAGTATTACTGTTGCATCATTTGATCATTATCAATATCATTATATTATGATTATGTAGAATGCTGTATAAAGGGGTCGATGAAGGAAAATGGTTGAAAACCTCTGTTTTATAGGTAATGTCTTTTATAGGTTAGAAAATGTTTCTTTAGGACGTTGTAGGTTAGAATGTTGGTGACTTCATTATTATGTCTATCTTTATAATTGTGTAAAAAACTTAATTTAGCATTATTGGACATTTATAATTAAATATATTATGATTTTGAAATTGTAAATATTCCTTTGTAAAATAATGAGAAATTAGGGACTTGTTTGAATTTTTGACATTTTATTTTAATCGAGCTTTGTTCTAAAATTATGTTCTGGTCTGTGCATAATGTTTGTATCTTTTCTCAAGTAATTACAAAATTTGAAAAAGCAAGTTGATGATTAGACAAAATTTGAAAAAGCCAGTTGACCATTAGACAAAATTTGAAAAAGCAAGTTGATCATTAGAAATTAATAATTTAAAAATAAATATAATTATTTAAGTTTTACTTGTTACCTTCAGTTACTCAAATTTATGATAACGTGTTTACCATTTTGGCCTATTTATTATTACATTAATCATGTATTTCAGTATTAGTAACTACTTAGTTGAATGTAAAATTATAATTAGCAAATTGGCTCATAATGCTATGTAATTTAAGTCTAGGGATAGATAGTGATGGGTATTGACTGATTAAATATTGATTTAAAACATCGATGTGTATCGATTGTTGAACATCGGTATTATGTAAATGATTGAAACAACGATGTGTATTGATTGTTGAATATCGATATTATGTAAATTATTAAAACAACGATTAGTATTGATTGCTGAATATCGATATTATGTAAATGATTAAAACAACGATTAGTATTGATTGCTGAATATCGATATTATGTAAATGATTGAAACATCGATGAGAACTTGTTAGGTACTTTGTATTCATATATATTAGTTCATTGTCAACTAAATATCGATATTTTGTAATATATGATAAGAACTTAGTTTTTTACTTTGGCTGTACATATCGAATAATACTCATCGATGTGTACAATGATCAATCAATATCGATAGATAAAAATAATCGATGAGAACTTTGATTGTTAGGCTCATTATACTTTAGCTGTATACATTGATTTTTTACCATAAATATAGATTTATGTAATGTATGTTAAGAATTTTATACTTTGGCTGTATAAATCGATTAATATACGGCAATGTATACAATTATCATTTAATATCGACAGTTAAATATGAATGTAAGCATTGTTTTGATAACAAGGTATGTACATTAATTGTTAAATATTATTGAGTGTTCCCTTTACCTTGATGTCTTACTGTAAACCTATTGTTTACAAATTAACGAATCACTAAGTAAGCTGAAGATTACAAACATGAATCAGATCTAACTAGGGTTGTCTACAATAAGTCAACACATAGAGAGAGGAGTCTTAACTCTGGAGAGATTTCACTAAGACATTTAACCACTAAGCTATAAAGGTATTATGTTTATTAACACGCTTCCTTTCATGTGGCTATAGGCCTACAGATGGATTATTAATTTACGTAATGATCATAAGATCCTGATTGGGAACTATATAGAACAACAAACAACATGACTCATCATGTAATTAGAATATGTTTTGTTATCAAATCAGTTGTAAATGTATATAGCATAACAATCAGACGACCGTTGATGTCTTTCGACCATTTTTATGATAATTTTAGGTAAACATGTTTTTAAAAAAAGTCTATTTAAAATTATCATTAAGAATAATCAAAGATTAAAATTAATTATAGTAATTTTTATGTACATTGTGGTCAAACTATGCTTATGTATTATTTTAAATTAAACCACCTGTATTTTTTATTTAAGTTTGTACTAATTAAGAAGGTTTACGCACCTGTTTTGACATGTTTCGAATATGACAAATCAGAGAATTTAAAATCGATGAGTATTAATATATTTTTTTTTTTTACTTCTGTTTTAACAAAATACTCCTCCAACTTGATCTGTAATAAATTTTATTTTGTAAACAAATGACACAGATTTACATTAAAGACAATCGAAATAAAGAACTTTTAGCTAAATAGCATAAGGAAATTAAAATGTGTTCATTTATAAAACTTAAAGTCAATGCTGATATCTATTTGTATTAATACTAATATAAGTATAATTATAAATATTAGTCTGACTAATCTACATATAAGATAAATGTAAATAATGTTTATATTTACTCATATATTACCTTCTAGTACCTAAAGGATGTTAGAATTTACCCATTCTAACCATCCAAATCGACAAAAAATACATCTTTTATACTATTCCTATTTCGTATTTGCCATTAAATTACCTGTCTATGTTATATTCTGTGATTGTAAATAGTTTGTAATTTTAATTGTAGAGTGTTCTTTAGTTTAGTTAAGTCTTGTAATAAAATGTATATTTCTGTCTATTTGTGTTTTATATTTACCTGCACAAGAGTTCCTGCTCATGAGTTATATTGAAAGTAAGAGAGGCAGCGTAGCTTTGCGGGTTAAACCACGTCTGCTCGGCCATCACTGAATCATGAGTGGAACGAGATGGGGTTCGATTCCTCGCTGTGACGCTCTGATTTATATGGCTCACTATTGATCACATCATACTCGCTTCGGCGGTACAATGTACAAATGCATGATATGTGAAGTAGCTGGAACTCTCTTCCACGGAGCGAAAAAAGGGCCTAAGTGATGGCCTAATTGCAAGGTTCGAACAAGTGGATCGCCCTACCCGTTCTAGTAGGAAGTACTAGACTACTACTACTACTACTATATTGAAAGTATCCATTTTATATTTGATAGGTTTTATTTAAAACAATGTTATCAGGCTCTAAAAGTATTGTAAGTGGTGAAAAGGAAGACGAATAGTAAAAATAATCGGGCCATTCATTTTTTTATTTAGTTAAATCAAATGATTTTGCCCATCAAAATGAACTTTGGCTGAATATAACATTGTTTAAACTGAGCCTTAGCATTATCTGTAGAATGGATAAAAAGTAATTCTTTAATAGTCAATAGGCCATACTCGTACTGTTGTCTTTTTTTTACACAGTAAAATTGTCAATGAGCTTTGATTCCAACGCTCCCTGGTTTATATTATAATTTATGGAATAACATAAACTGAGAACATGATATTTCCAAAATTTAAATGTCGTTTATACTAAATATTCATTGAATCAATGTTGATAGACATCTGGTGACAAAGCGGTGATGTTTCGGTCCTTTCTTATACATTAGTATTCAGCTGTTGAAGAACCTTTTGCTTATACATTCCCTGTATACAGGATATTCTAAAAGTAGAGCAAGAAAATAATCTCCAGTAGGGAGAAAAAGTTATGATTTTGGATTAGTTTAGAGAGACTTAAGAAAGTTTTTTCTTCCTTGGTTCTTAAGGTGAAGCCGAAGGAACCATGGTCCCAAAAGCGAGGGGAATAATGGTACTTTACTCACGAGGTACATACAATATTTTATCTCCAGTAGGGAGAAAATGCACATTATCGTTAATTGCACAGTTTTTATTTATTATTTTAATAAATAACAATAATTATTAGCACTGGTAATAGCAGATATAAGAGATTCAATATTAAAAACAAATTAGATTTGGAATTAAACTCAAATTAAGAAGGTTATTTAGATGCAGGTTATAAACAATGATAAAGAAGGTCGAAAAATCAGTGTCGCAACCTGATTTCAACAACTTCATTATATTAGTCATTCATTCTCTACAATTAAGTTGGCAAAACTTACTTTTTCGCTCTACTTTACTTTTCCGTCCTACTTTTACTTTTTCTCCATACTTTTTGAGTTCAGGGAAGAGAAGACTTACTTTAGTCCCTTAACCTAATACAAAATCATAACTTTTTCTCCGTTTGGAAATAAAAATTATTTTGACCCCATTTTTTAGGGATCCACATTCATTCTCTTATTTTATTATTTAAGTATTGTTGAGCCAATGAAATTAGATGAAGATCTATAGTTTAAATAAAACAATTTTTGGAAGGAATTTTAGGCAATTACACTAAAAAATAACACAAGTCACAGTTGATTAAAAAGACACACAAAAATTACACTAAAAAATAACACAAGTCACAGTTGATTAAAAAGACACACAAAAATTACACTAAAAAATAACACAAGTCACAGTTGATTAAAAAGACACACAAAAATTACACTAAAAAATAACACAAGTCACAGTTGATTAAAAAGACACACAAAAATTACACTAAAAAATAACACAAGTCACAGTTGATTAAAAAGACACACAAAAATTACACTAAAAAATAACACAAGTCACAGTTGATTAAAAAGACACACAAAAATTACACTAAAAAATAACACAAGTCACAGTTGATTAAAAAGACACACAAAAATTACACTAAAAAATAACACAAGTCACAGTTGATTAAAAAGACACACAAAAATTACACTAAAAAATAACACAAGTCACAGTTGATTAAAAAGACACACAAAAATTACACTAAAAAATAACACAAGTCACAGTTGATTAAAAAGACACACAAAAATTACACTAAAAAATAACACAAGTCACAGTTGATTAAAAAGACACACAAAAATTACACTAAAAAATAACACAAGTCACAGTTGATTAAAAAGACACACAAAAATTACACTAAAAAATAACACAAGTCACAGTTGATTAAAAAGACACACAAAAATTACACTAAAAAATAACACAAGTCACAGTTGATTAAAAAGACACACAAAAATTACACTAAAAAATAACACAAGTCACAGTTGATTAAAAAGACACACAAAAATTACACTAAAAAATAACACAAGTCACAGTTGATTAAAAAGACACACAAAAATTACACTAAAAAATAACACAAGTCACAGTTGATTAAAAAGACACACAAAAATTACACTAAAAAATAACACAAGTCACAGTTGATTAAAAAGACACACAAAAATTACACTAAAAAATAACACAAGTCACAGTTGATTAAAAAGACACACAAAAATTACACTAAAAAATAACACAAGTCACAGTTGATTAAAAAGACACACAAAAATTACACTAAAAAATAACACAAGTCACAGTTGATTAAAAAGACACACAAAAATTACACTAAAAAATAACACAAGTCACAGTTGATTAAAAAGACACACAAAAATTACACTAAAAAATAACACAAGTCACAGTTGATTAAAAAGACACACAAAAATTACACTAAAAAATAACACAAGTCACAGTTGATTAAAAAGACACACAAAAATTACACTAAAAAATAACACAAGTCACAGTTGATTAAAAAGACACACAAAAATTACACTAAAAAATAACACAAGTCACAGTTGNTTGTTTCTTACCCTGATTTCCCTATCTCATTTAGTTTTTGAGATATTTGGCATTTTTTTGGAAATTTTCGTGAAACACTTATAAAAAAGAAATAAATCGATATCTCGAGAACTATTGAGAATTGGGCATATGCTTACTCGACATTTTTTTTTCCAATTTGGGCATAGATACTAACTATGAAGTTTGGCTGGTTAACTTCCGGTCACCCTGTATAGTCGTTATATAGTGCAGGTACTTGAGAAGACGGTGAAATGTGCAGAATCTGGAAAGAAAAGGGAAAATTTTACACGATCTCGGGGGTTTGGCTCCCTCTCACGGTATATCTATGGGCGTCGAAAAAAACAGATTCCTGTAGTACTTTATACGGTCAAATTACCCAGAGAATCTTGTTTGAAAATTAAAAAGTTTAAGACGGTCTCACCCTCACCCCTCCTGAAGTCGGAAAAATCGTGTTTTACCCCTCGTGAGCACATATAATACACCTGAATGACACCCTTATACTTTCTTTTATTCCTTTATTATTTAAGATTCATAAAATAAACACAATGCAAAAAACTAAAAATACTGTTTTCCTCAAATGTACCTTAATATAATGGTAACAATTTCGAAAATAACGAAACATTTATTCGGTTGCTCGGAGGAAGCCGTCGCGTCGCCACAGTTCGGGAACTCTGGCGCTGGCAAGCCTATATTACACTTTAAAAAAAAGTGTAAAAAATTCCAGTTCACGGATTTTCCGCGGCGATTTTTCTTAAGGGGGCAAAAAAATACCGAGTGAAAAAAAGGGAGCGAAATCGTTGTCCCGCGTATCTTGGAAACGCAGGTCCGTAGCGGTCTGGACCAAAGGGACTTCGGTCCCTGCTGACCGGATAAATGGATAGGAATTTTTATTTTCTCCGACTACCCCGGAAAAAAACGGGAGTTTCACCTGGTTTTTGAATTTTGCGGTGCCCCATTTTGCGCGTCAAGGTCGAAATTCCTATGTAGTTTTCGTTTCGGCCACCTTATAACGGACCGGTACAAGATTTTTTTTTTTTTTCAGATTCGGACTAGCGCCGTGTGCCTCACACCGACACCGCCTAAAGTTTCGTACCACTCTTTCTTGCCCTCAAAAAGACCTACCCGTCAAATTTCACCTACCATCCCGACCCCGTGGAAATGTTTTACCCGATCTTAGGCTTTTGCCTCCCTCTTACGGTAGATTAGTAGGTGACAAAAAAATAAACCAACAGATTCCCATAGTAGGTACTTTATGTGCGGTTTAATTGCCCTGTGGGTTTCGTTTGAAAATTCTTGAGTTTGGTGGCTTTCGCACTGCGTGCGGGAATGAGCGAGACCTATTAAGAAACAAATACATGTGTATTAGCATGGGGCTATTTACATTAAATTTGTAGATAATCGGCCGAAAATCAAATAAAAAGCGTGATTTCGTCCTCTGCTGCCGGCCCACCTGGCCCGGCTGCAAATATTATACCCTTGCATTTTTTTCCCCTAAAAACCTTTACTTTGGCCGCAATTTAGTAATTTCAACAGGCCGCCATTTTGAATCAGTGAGAGATAAAAAGCTCTGGTTTGCAGCAAATGTTTTCTTTTTTCAAGACCTTCCAAATATGTGTCACAGTATAAGGGTTCCAATTTGAAATTTTAAAGTTGAATCCAATATGGCGTCAACCAAAATGGCGGGAAAATGGCTACCCCCCAAAATAAGTAGTTTTTTTATGTAGCAACAAACCGCAGTTTGATATCTCAAATATTAACAGTGATAATTAGCTGTTGCCGAACTTTTGCCACACCCTGTATATTATATTATAATCAAATATAAAGTAAATTATTTTTTCCTCCTTAAAGTTATGCTTTTTGTTATTCCCTACTAAACTTATTTAAAAGAGAAGTGTAAAACAGGTTCAATTAGTTAAACAAAATCGGTGCAAGAGAAAACTCAGACAAACTTTCTCATATCCGAGCTCATATAATTACTTTGCCACGTGTTTTCTATTTATTAGTTTTAGTACGTACATTTAATTATTATTGGATTGCATTAAAATTTATCATAAAAATGACTTCTCGTGGGCGGGGAATCGAAGCCAGGCTCTCTCTGTCCGCGTTTAAAGCTATTTTCTC
>KZ651594.1:128547-141300 GCA_001010745.2 Gerris buenoi | reverse complement strand
TTCTCTTTATATGATAAAGTAAAAAAATAGCTTAAAGTTGTGTTTTGAAGCTTTAAATTTTCAAAAAATTTCCGGACCCCCCGCTTGGGGATGCCATGCCCACCAGACCCCCCAGAACCACCTAGTTTGTCGCCCAGTAAAGATTCCTTAAAATATGCTCTGACATATACTGAACATTTTCTGTGTTCAGCAGAAGTGTGTGCAATTTACAAACTAAAAAAAGTGAATAGGAAGCCAAATTTTTAAGACTGGATTTAAATTCTATGGCTAAAAATAAGAATTTTTTACTCTTAGAATTTTTTTGCTCCGAGCATTAGTTTACCTTCTGGAGAGCCCTCAACATGCTAAAATTGAAACTTTAGGTTAAATTTAAAGGTAAACTAATGGATTTAGGACAATAATTCATGAGACAAAAAATTCTTATTTTTAGTCATAGAATCTAAATCCATTCTTAAAAACATTCATTATTGATATTTGTTTTCACTTTTTGAGCTCTACTGAACACCTTTTTTCAGGCAAAAAACAGGTACATATAAGGTATGGATTTTAGATTGGATTTGGATTCTATGACTAAAAATAAGACTTTTTTGACTCATGAATTATTTTCCTAAATCCATTAATTTAGCTGTAAAATGGACTTAAAGATTCAATTTTAGCACGTTCAGGGCTCTCTCTCCAGAAGGCAAACTAATGCTCGGAGCAAAAAATTCTTATTTTTAGCTATAGAAACCAAATCTAATCTAAAATTCATACCTTATATGTAACTGTTTTTTGCCTTAAAAAAAGGTGTTCAGCAGGGCTCAAAAAGTGAAAAAAAGAAAATTAATAATGAATGTTTAAGAATGGAAATAATTCAAGAGACAAAAAACTCTTATTTTTAGCCATAGAATCCAAATCCAGTCTTAAAAATTAGGCTTCCTATTCACTTTTTTTAAATTTTGTAAATTGCACACACTTCTGCTGAACACAGAAAATGTTCAGCATTGTTCTGACTTTATCGAACCCTTAAAACCGCATCTTTCCATCTATCATGGTTCCGGAGATATTTCGCTGTTCCATATTAGCTGGGACACCCTGTATATAAAACAAAAAATATTCATAAGAATTAAAAAGATTCTATGCATGTTCGTTAAAAGAGAGGAAGCGTTTCAGAAAATTTGATAAATATCCTTTTGAAATTGTAAAATTGGTCTTACTGTGTGAAATTCAACATAATGTCGAACGATTGAAAATAAAAATTAAAGGATAATCAATCACTAAATAAGGGTTGATTGTGTGATGGCTGAAATGGAATGGCTATAGAGTAGCTTTATAATATATGTATATGGATATATATATGTGATATGGAAACGGGGTGGGCCTTAAGGAAGGAGGCGTGGTCTTGATGAGAGATTCATCAAAGGTGGCATAACATACGCCATAAAACAATGTGATTAGTTGTCAAGTTGATCACATCTTCAACGGCAGTTCTCCGAGGAAGAACTCCCAAGCCCACAGAACGACGTTGGCTTAGATTGTCCTTTACGAATTTTCATCTTCAGAGGCTACTTGAGCCAATAAATTTTCATCCAAAGTAAGTAATTTAAATATACATATTTATAAGAAATATGTTCAGACTTTATGTACAAAATGTTGATACTTTATTGTAAAAAAAAAAAAACTATTTCGGATTTGTTAATAATAATTGATTTATTTTTATTTTTTTCCATCATCATTTGGTCAAGTGTCACCGTTTATAGATTTAACGAAGCTTTTACAGTGTATAGTAGTTAATAAGTACGTTACTTTAATATGGTTTTGAACTTAAAACCCAACAATCTTCCAAGTCAATAGTTTCGTTATTGTAAATTATGGTCAAAAACATGTTTTATACATTTTGGAGATATCTTGGGGGTGACTTGAGAAAAAAGGAGTAAATTAAGATTATGTTCGAAATGTCATGTTGTAATTTGGAGTTCAATGAAGGCTGTATAAGTCAGAGTGATGTATTACCTTAAATATATTTCTAGAATAAATTTACATGCTCGTACATCTAATAATCATATTAGGTGGAAATGTGATCAAAATATATATTAAGAAACTAGAAATATTCAAGCAGGTTTTGATGAAAAATGTAAGCATATTATAACAGCATTCCCTGATCTGAGACAAAGACTTGAATGAATAGAATTATTTACCTATGTAAATTTAAAAACGAAAANAATTTATACATACGAAAACTAGTAAATGGGAAACGCTGGGCAAAGTAATTATGAACTCGTATATCATAAAGTTTGTCTGAGTTGTCTCGGACCGATTTTTTTTAAGTGTTGGAATCCAAATCCAGTCTAAAATACATACCATATTTGTAACCGTTTTTTACCTAAACAGGTATTCAGCAGGGCTAAAACGTGCAAAAAAAACCAATAATGCATGTTTTTAAGAATGGATTTATAAGAACTTTTTTTTCCTTAATCCATGAGTTTAGAAAATGGAATAAAAGTTTAAATTTTAGCAGGTTCAGGCTCTCAAGAGGGCAAACAAATGCTCGGAGCGAAAAATTTCCAAGAGTAAAAAAGTCTTATTTTTGACATAGAATCCTAATCAAGTCTAAAAAATATGGCTTACATTTCATTTTTTTCTTTTATGAAAACTGCACACACGTTTGCTGAACACAGGTAAGGTTTAGCAATTGTTAGTCATAGTTAAGTCTCTCCCCGTTAATCATATAGGGAGGATTATGAAAACTGCACACACGTTTGCTGAACACAGGTAAGGTTTAGCAATTGTTAGTCATAGTTAAGTCTCTCCCCGTTAATCATATAGGGAGGATTATGAAAACTGCACACACGTTTGCTGAACACAGGTAAGGTTTAGCAATTGTTAGTCATAGTTAAGTCTCTCCCCGTTAATCATATAGGGAGGATTAATTTTATTTCTTTTAACTATATATCAAAATGTGTGTTTTAATGTTAAGGTTTCAAATATTATAAATAAAAAACTTTGTACAAAACAACAAAGTTTTTTTGTTTATTTTATAAAGAACAAAGGTGGAAAAAAGATTATTATTTAACATTGATTAATACCAGCCTTAAGAAGCTTAAGTTAAGGCGAAATACAGCAGAAATTAAGAGAAAAAAGGAGAGTAAAATATTTAAATTCTAAATATTATCCAAAATTAAACCAAGTACAAAACTATAGCTGGAATCAACAGCTGGAACAAAACTAGATGAAGGAATTACCAAGAATTAGGTGGGTAGCAGAGAGTTTAGCAATTTAAATACTTAAGCGGGCTAATCTCAGAAGATAGTGAAGTTTGTGAGGAGATAAAAGCTGGAATAGAGGCTAAGAAGGAATATGTGCTATTACAACTTCATTAAGCTGCATCGTTAGTGACAATGTCGAAACTTATGATATACAATACCATTATCAAGGCGGTAGTAACCTATGGCTCTAAAACGTGAACGCTAACATAGAAGGATAAAACCAAATATGTTCTTGGAAGCGAAATGTGTTTCAGAAGATATTTGGGGCTGTGCCAGATGATAATGGCTGGCGTATTAGAACTAACGAGGAGTTAGCACAACTGTACAACACACCGTCAATTATTGGCATTAAAGCAAGTAGACTACGGTGGCTTGGACACGTACAACGAATGGACGAGCGAAGAGTTATAAGAAAAGCAATGATCACGACACCTAATGGGTACCGACCAATGGGGCGCCCAAGGAAGCGGTGGTTAGAGGATGTGGAGAAGGACCTTTGGAAACTGGAAAGGAATGGGGCAGTCACAAGGCGACTGTTAAACAAAGGGATTGCTGAGGACAAGGTCTTTGAAGGGCTGTAGCGCTAGGTTAAGTAAACAAAGGAGCGACCAGACCATATTGTGAGAGCATCTAGAAATCGCTATTTATCAACATTTTTTTTTTTTTTTTTTTTTTNTAGGAAGCCATAATTTTTAGACTAGATTTAGATTTTATTGCTAAAAATAAGAATTTTTTACTCTAGGGAATTTTTCACTTCAAGCATTAATTGGTCATTTGGAGAGCACTGAACCAGTCAAAATTAAAACTTTAAGTCCATTTTACACCTAAACTATTAGAGGAAAAAAATCTATATAAAAAAATTTTTTTTTTACTTATATAAAGAGAAATTATTGCGATAGCTCGAAAATTCGATTTTGAGATGTCGATGGATTTACACGTTTTGAGGTCCCCTGAGTCCAAAAAAGTGGTTTTAAAAAAAGGTCTGCCGTCTGTCGTATGTACAGACACCTGGAGCCTAAACTACTGGATGGATTTTGACGAAATTTGGCATACATGTTCAGAAAAATCATACCCCGAGGCAAAATCAAGAAATGAATTTTAACTCTAAATTTGGGAGTGCTGCCCCCTAAAAACTCTGAAAAAACATGGAAAAGATTATTTCACGAAGACGGTTCTGACGATTTTGATTAAATAATTCTAAAATTTAATCCATTTAAATACGAATCTAAGGATGTATGCCGTATTCGCGGGAAAAATCTAGTTCCAGAGAAAAAAATCTTAAAACGCTGACGGAGAGAGCCCGGGTTCGATTACCTGCCCAGGAGAAGTTATTTCTATGGTAAATTTTGATGAAATGTTCAATATTAATTAAATTTATACATACGAAAACTAGTAAATGGGAAACGCTGGGCAAAGTAATTATGAACTCGTATATCATAAAGTTTGTCTGAGTTGTCTCGGACCGATTTTTTTTAAGTGTTGGAATCCAAATCCAGTCTAAAATACATACCATATTTGTAACCGTTTTTTACCTAAACAGGTATTCAGCAGGGCTAAAACGTGCAAAAAAAACCAATAATGCATGTTTTTAAGAATGGATTTATAAGAACTTTTTTTTCCTTAATCCATGAGTTTAGAAAATGGAATAAAAGTTTAAATTTTAGCAGGTTCAGGCTCTCAAGAGGGCAAACAAATGCTCGGAGCGAAAAATTTCCAAGAGTAAAAAAGTCTTATTTTTGACATAGAATCCTAATCAAGTCTAAAAAATATGGCTTACATTTCATTTTTTTCTTTTATGAAAACTGCACACACGTTTGCTGAACACAGGTAAGGTTTAGCAATTGTTAGTCATAGTTAAGTCTCTCCCCGTTAATCATATAGGGAGGATTATGAAAACTGCACACACGTTTGCTGAACACAGGTAAGGTTTAGCAATTGTTAGTCATAGTTAAGTCTCTCCCCGTTAATCATATAGGGAGGATTATGAAAACTGCACACACGTTTGCTGAACACAGGTAAGGTTTAGCAATTGTTAGTCATAGTTAAGTCTCTCCCCGTTAATCATATAGGGAGGATTATGAAAACTGCACACACGTTTGCTGAACACAGGTAAGGTTTAGCAATTGTTAGTCATAGTTAAGTCTCTCCCCGTTAATCATATAGGGAGGATTATGAAAACTGCACACACGTTTGCTGAACACAGGTAAGGTTTAGCAATTGTTAGTCATAGTTAAGTCTCTCCCCGTTAATCATATAGGGAGGATTATGAAAACTGCACACACGTTTGCTGAACACAGGTAAGGTTTAGCAATTGTTAGTCATAGTTAAGTCTCTCCCCGTTAATCATATAGGGAGGATTATGAAAACTGCACACACGTTTGCTGAACACAGGTAAGGTTTAGCAATTGTTAGTCATAGTTAAGTCTCTCCCCGTTAATCATATAGGGAGGATTATGAAAACTGCACACACGTTTGCTGAACACAGGTAAGGTTTAGCAATTGTTAGTCATAGTTAAGTCTCTCCCCGTTAATCATATAGGGAGGATTATGAAAACTGCACACACGTTTGCTGAACACAGGTAAGGTTTAGCAATTGTTAGTCATAGTTAAGTCTCTCCCCGTTAATCATATAGGGAGGATTATGAAAACTGCACACACGTTTGCTGAACACAGGTAAGGTTTAGCAATTGTTAGTCATAGTTAAGTCTCTCCCCGTTAATCATATAGGGAGGATTATGAAAACTGCACACACGTTTGCTGAACACAGGTAAGGTTTAGCAATTGTTAGTCATAGTTAAGTCTCTCCCCGTTAATCATATAGGGAGGATTATGAAAACTGCACACACGTTTGCTGAACACAGGTAAGGTTTAGCAATTGTTAGTCATAGTTAAGTCTCTCCCCGTTAATCATATAGGGAGGATTATGAAAACTGCACACACGTTTGCTGAACACAGGTAAGGTTTAGCAATTGTTAGTCATAGTTAAGTCTCTCCCCGTTAATCATATAGGGAGGATTATGAAAACTGCACACACGTTTGCTGAACACAGGTAAGGTTTAGCAATTGTTAGTCATAGTTAAGTCTCTCCCCGTTAATCATATAGGGAGGATTATGAAAACTGCACACACGTTTGCTGAACACAGGTAAGGTTTAGCAATTGTTAGTCATAGTTAAGTCTCTCCCCGTTAATCATATAGGGAGGATTATGAAAACTGCACACACGTTTGCTGAACACAGGTAAGGTTTAGCAATTGTTAGTCATAGTTAAGTCTCTCCCCGTTAATCATATAGGGAGGATTATGAAAACTGCACACACGTTTGCTGAACACAGGTAAGGTTTAGCAATTGTTAGTCATAGTTAAGTCTCTCCCCGTTAATCATATAGGGAGGATTATGAAAACTGCACACACGTTTGCTGAACACAGGTAAGGTTTAGCAATTGTTAGTCATAGTTAAGTCTCTCCCCGTTAATCATATAGGGAGGATTATGAAAACTGCACACACGTTTGCTGAACACAGGTAAGGTTTAGCAATTGTTAGTCATAGTTAAGTCTCTCCCCGTTAATCATATAGGGAGGATTATGAAAACTGCACACACGTTTGCTGAACACAGGTAAGGTTTAGCAATTGTTAGTCATAGTTAAGTCTCTCCCCGTTAATCATATAGGGAGGATTATGAAAACTGCACACACGTTTGCTGAACACAGGTAAGGTTTAGCAATTGTTAGTCATAGTTAAGTCTCTCCCCGTTAATCATATAGGGAGGATTATGAAAACTGCACACACGTTTGCTGAACACAGGTAAGGTTTAGCAATTGTTAGTCATAGTTAAGTCTCTCCCCGTTAATCATATAGGGAGGATTATGAAAACTGCACACACGTTTGCTGAACACAGGTAAGGTTTAGCAATTGTTAGTCATAGTTAAGTCTCTCCCCGTTAATCATATAGGGAGGATTATGAAAACTGCACACACGTTTGCTGAACACAGGTAAGGTTTAGCAATTGTTAGTCATAGTTAAGTCTCTCCCCGTTAATCATATAGGGAGGATTATGAAAACTGCACACACGTTTGCTGAACACAGGTAAGGTTTAGCAATTGTTAGTCATAGTTAAGTCTCTCCCCGTTAATCATATAGGGAGGATTATGAAAACTGCACACACGTTTGCTGAACACAGGTAAGGTTTAGCAATTGTTAGTNATGTTTTTTAGCTGTTTTGTTTACTAATTTTTCGGAAAGGTTACTTTAGGTTATCATACAGTCTTTAAATTAAAAACCAACTAAATGTAATTAAATTAAAAACGTATATATTTAGTATAAAAATTGTTATTTTAATAACTTAAGTAACTAAATATCAGTTTATTTATTTTATCAGAATATTTATTTACGTAGTAGATTGTTGGTTTGTCCCTTTTATGTTTATTGTTTCATTAAAAAATATATTTCACTTGGTTTATTCGATATAAATCCGGCAGAACTATAAATTTAAAGTAACCACGAGAAGTGAGAATTAATTAAATGTAATAAGAAGTATTTTCTTAAAACTCATAATTAAATTAAAGACTAACGTGTTCGCATCTACTGCTAGTTACCTACTGATATGTTGCATAGTCGCTGGAGACGCGTGTAGGAAAACACCCACTATCATTTTGCGCCAGCGACTATCGCTCAGCGTCTATCGCTGGAGTCGCGTCTTGGAAAACGTACCTTTAAACTCGGCAGACGCCTGTAGTCGCAAACCCCGTGAGACGTTTTTATCCAGGCAGTCTTTGCAAGTAAATGAAATTAGCAAATGAACTTAAACAATAAAATGCTATAGGTTCTCAGTTATCAAATCAATATGGCAATGCCGAGCACACCAGGAGGTTATTGAGCTGAGCAAAGTGAAGCTCATAAACTAAATTTTGCATTTTGTAGGACACATACTCCTCCTGAACGGCTGAACCAGTCCGCAACAAAATTCGGCACGGTCATAGTGACTAACCACAGGAAGGTATAAACTAAAATGGTCAAAATTGGCACACAGGGGAACGGGGAACAGGGTACAAAAATTAAAATAGTATATACCCTTCATGATGCATGTCGTTGGAAAGCTCTTTAAAGAGTACAGTTATTGCTGTAATTTTCACTTTTTGTCATAATTTTATTTAATAGGGGGGTAAAATAGAAAACCGGAAAAATAATGTTTTTTAATTAAAAATTAGAAATATTACTATTTTTGATACGATTTAAGCTGTTTATTGTTAACTTCAGCTGTTTTACATATACTGCGTAGTGCACTAATTAATATAAAATTTAAGATTAATATGCAAACTCAGCTCAATATTGCAAGCAGACAACTGCATTGCACACCTAGTAATATAATAAATTAGAATTAATTACAGAAATATAATAAATTAACAAGATAGATCATAGATGATAAATTTGTTTTTTCTATCGAGTTTTATTTAAAGAAATATAATAAAGTCGGTTCTAAGAGTTTCATTCATTAATAAATTATCTAATAATTATCAATAGTAGACAGGCTTACACTACAATACAATATACTTGTGTTCTATTGCAATTTGGAACAAACGAAATAAATAAATATTACTTCTCTATATTAAACTAAACGACTAAATTATCTAAAGAATATGGGAGATATGAAAAATTGCCGGAACCCCGTAATTGCATTACTTTTAAAGGCTTCTTCTAAACCGATTTGAGCTATTTGTTTAGTGCAGGGTATTTTTCAATATTAATTTTATTGCTAAACTTTACTTCTAACACAAAATCTCTTAAGTCATTTATATTAGCTTGTATACTTAAAAAGTCGCTTATTTTGATATTTTTGAAGTAAAGAGCACATTTGGGAGAGAATATATAACTCGAAGAGTAAACTTGATGTTTTGTTAAAAAAATAACACTAGCTTCAGCTTGAGAATTTTATACAGAGAGAGGAAAAATGGAAAATTATGTAGTAAGAATATAAAGGTAGTAATGAAACAGAATTTGACGAAGAGTTTTGGAACTATTTGCTCCTTTGAGGAGTAAAAAGGTTCTATATCAAGGTTCGATCAGAATGTTTAGGACTTTTTTAGTCCAACTGTCATCATCAATTCACTGCAGATTTGGCCGATAAACTGGTAAGTACAAGGTACATGTCACGTTGTTAAATGTTATTCACCAAATGCATGTAAGATGAATAAGAAGTTTTAGGTATTGGCTGCATTAAGATGGGTTTAGGTACCAACGATTCAAACCTAGTGTTGTGAGCACCTTTAGAGGATTACATGTTGATCTAGGGTTGATCTAGAATCTAGAGTAACGTTAACTCCAGTGAACGTTGATAATTTCCTATAATAACATGTATTCCCCTGAATATTCTCCCAACGCTGCCTGGGTGCAATGACGTGGTCGCCACTAGAACACCTAGAATCGTATTTTGATGTCTACATAGTGAAATGTGTAAGTACCATAAAATCTCTGAAGAATAAAACTAATTTTGATATATTGTTATTCTGAAAACACTATTCACTAACAGCTGCTTTAGCCGTTGCGGTATACCTGACAGGCAAACCTGTACACCTAACAGGTATACCTGATATGTAAACCTGTACAGGTATACCTGATATGTAAACCTGTACAGGTAAACCTGATATGTAAACCTGTACAGGTATACCTGATATGAAAACCTGTACAGGTAAACCTGATATTATGTAAACCTTTACAGATATACCTGACATGTAAACCTGTACAGATATACCTGACATGTAAACCTGTACAGCTATACCTGTCAGGTAAACCTGTACATACCTGAAATGTAAACCTGTACAGGTATACCGGAGCGTGTGTGCTGTCAAAACTGTGCAGCTTTGGCATCACACACGCTCTAGTTTACCTGTACAGGTTTTTCTTCACACTTTGCCTTTATAAGGAAACGTGTGGCCGGTCTACGAGTAAAGAAATATTTTAAATCAATAAGAATACATGAGAATGGACACAAATAATTGAGATTATAAGTAAAGAAGAATGGAGACTGAAAATATCAACTCTGACACCTGGAATAGAACCACGGAACCCATGGTGTTTATGTCTATATGGTTCCTGCAATGCAAAAACAACAGAACCCTTGGTTTATGCTGCAATAGTTGCACAGTGAAACCCTTGTTTCTATCCTGCAATGCTTGACCCACTGAATTAATTTATCCATAGCAAATACTATACAGTTTGTCCATCCGCAGCGGCAGGTAAATTGTCATGCGTCCTTCCTGATTTTTTAATTTAAAAGGGAAAATTTGAAAGGGAACTTATAAAATTAATTGAAAATTTCAGGTTCGAAATAAGTTTCAAATAAATTTATTTCTTTAAGAATTATCATATGAAAGCAGATAATTATCATATAAGCAGTATTTATGACTAGAGATTGTTCTCTTACTATGTTAACACTGAAGATGCAATAAAAGTTCAATTATTAATACAAAATTGTGGTGGCAATATTGTTGTGTTACTTTCTATTCACCTTTCTAGTCATACTTACGAAATGGTACCACAAAATCTTAGTCAAACTAACCAATTATAATATTAGTATTTATAAGTGTCTCTCTAATTCTATATAAACTTACTTTGGCTTGCACTATGAGTTGCCTACATCGATTTCTTTTCTTGGCCACGGATCTCAAACGGATATCGACGTAACATTGTATGAGTGTGACCTAGAGTATCAAAAGCGATTAGAAGAAATGGTATATGCATGTGTATAAATGACTACTGCCTTGAATTTAATCTCTTACCATTAATTTTAATGGTGCGTCATTAATTAATTTTCTCACAAGTGGTTGTCTTCTGATGAGGACTTATGTAGCTATGAGTTAAATAAATTAATTTTAATTAATCAATAACAAATGTTTAAATTATAATTATGTTCTTTAACTATTTTTTTAATTATTGTAAATTATCTTAGATAATAATACTAGCGAGTAAAAATGTAATAAAGCCTACAGTCTTAATAAATTTTCCTTATTTTAAGGAAAAGGAATACGAGGTGTTTAAAGAAGATAAAAAGTTGTGAAACAAGGTAGCATATTTAGTATATCTGAGATAGATCAATGCATTATGTACCTCGAATGATATTAAAGTTTTAACTTTACTGATAACTGATGTTGTAACCCGTATAAACTTACAGGAAGCCTAAAGTTTTTTATATGTTATACTTTAGGATAAATGAAGATCTATGCTTCCCATCCATCCGCAAAAAGATACATTGAAAATTGTAAAATAAGAGAGATTGCAATGATTGATCTCGCAATGCGGAGATTTCTGTTTAATTAAGTTGGATTTTATTTATGATAATGGTGATTCACGAATTCCACTGTGGATTGGATTTCCCCATTGCTGGTAAAACCAGTTCTAGATTTTCCACAAAACAACAAGTAAGTTCTTATTTCTGAGCTTAAAGTTGAAAGAGACGTAATACGCTTTAAGATGACATGACGTTCTAAGAGAATCCAAGAACAAATCCCAGGTTAAACTCAGTAAGAATAGGTATTCGTACCCCGTTTCGAGGTAATATTCCATGTTCCACAACTTCTGAAATCCTAAGAAATTATTCAGTTCTAAAACGTAGCGGTGAAGTATTTAAGCGAGCGTGTCGATGCAGAACGTGAATGGGTCTGCGGGCCGACGGAAGACCGTACAAGTGGTGGAGGGAGACCGTGTCGGGAGCTCTAGCGAGTAACGGTTCCAGTGGCGGCTTCATGCTGCAGATAGAGGGGACTCTATCCAAGGCCGTAGCATAACAAAGAGGGGCGCGTCCCAAATCCTCTCCCCATACCACGTCCCTCGTCCCACTCTGAGAACCGAGAACCAGTATCGCCAACTTGACCGTACCATAACATACCGCTTCAGGTAGGTTCCACGACCCGCGATCTTTTAACGTGTCTACCGTCAACACCGCAGTCGTAATAATCAACTTACTCCGTGATCAAGTGACTCACCAAGTGATGAGTAAAGATAGTCGTTCGTCATCGTGTTCTTTTCCTACCTTTAATTTAAAAAGAACGTGTAATGAGCTGCAAAGGTGTACATTACACTCGTCATGCTTGCATAGAAACCTCGACGTGAGGTTAATCGGTAGTTGTCGACCTTAACATCGAATGGTACGGCCCTCTGCCGTCGCCGGTACTGGTAACCCGTATCCCCTCCTGTAGTTTTCAGTTCCTGCTGTTTTCGTTCTAACTTGCCGAATTCGATATTCGAACTTCGTTATTTACATGTGCCGGTCGTAACTCACGTGCTGTTGGACTGACCCGCAAGTTAAAACACGTCGATCGAAAGTTTTTATTTCGCTTCTTTCGACTTACTTTTAAAGAACGAAAAGAAGTATTAGTAGTGACAAACTAATATTAAATTACGGGATTAGACTTGAGGGGTTTCTGTGTTGTTTCTTGCCGGGGAGACTGTTCCAGCCCTTTGAGTCTCTTTCCAATAGTCATCGCGCTTTTCAAAAACTCAAATTGTTGTGTTTAGT
>KZ651594.1:116515-128190 GCA_001010745.2 Gerris buenoi | reverse complement strand
TTATTGTTTTATATATATATATATATATATATATATATAATTAAAAGTATTTAATACTTCAATTTTTGGTTGTTTTAAATTAAATGAAAATTGTATTAATATTTTTATTGTTATTAGTTTTTTTGTTTTTAATTTTTTCTATTAATTTTATTCCATTATTTTATTATTTTTCTAACAAATGATTTGATAGTTACCATTATTATGCCTTGGAGGAACTATTGAAAATACTAATTTTTATTGCTCTTGTCAGAGAGAAATTTTATTTGAAATAAATATTGTTCAGACATGAAGCAATTCTCGCAATTGCGTCATCCAATAGAGAGAAGCACTTATTTAGATGATTGCAAAATAGGTTATTACTATTGTTTTTACAGTTGTCATTATTGTCATTCAACCTGCAATTAAAAAATTGATTGAAGAATACAAATATCAAATTTATCGATAAAGTCATAATTCAGTAAATATTTGCTTGATTAAAATTAATAATAGAAGAAATTTAATTTTTATTAATTTTAATTACTAACGTAATTTTTGCCATTTATAGATTTTAAATTATTTAGTTGTACAAAATCATTATGTACTTTTGTATTTTTTATTTAATTATAATTAAAACTATTTAATATTATACTTTGATAAAGAACTTTGAAGATATTGACATATTTATTATTCAAATACTTAATTTTATCACGGAAGAAGAGATAGTAATGCTTCCTGTCATTGAGAATCGAACACGAACTTCTGGGTTTACGTCCCCAATGCTCTGTCACTCTTTTGGCAGATTGGCTAAGCTCGATCTACCAAATAAATAAAACTATTTACTTTTGTTCTTGGATGATTTTCTTACGTTATTTAGATTTATGTAACCAGTCAATTTGAGGCAATTTAGAAAACGATGACGTGCTCAAATCATTTGAGAAATTGCTCATATTATCTCAAGAATATATTTGAGCTTGATTGTATTGTGTAATGATTGTAATTCTGACTGGCATTAGAATACCTACAATTAAAGACAAGCGTGAGTGTGAGAAAAGAATTGTCAAGTTGCCAAATGAGCTTTTTTTTAAAGACAAAGGACCCCTTGTTTCTTTTGTAAGCTGGGCGAACCGCGAAGATTATCCTTTGTCTAAGTGACCTTGTTGGCAAAGTCACCTGTTCTTTTACTTCTAAGACATATCAGCTGTTCTTATTCTTTTATTACTTAGCCTTTATGTTAGTATTGTATTTATTTTAGCGGAATCATCCACTGACATGAAAACAAAAGTGTTATGGTGAATTTATTTAAATAAGACTGATAGATATAACTACATCTAACTCTTACTGATAGATACAACCAGATCTAACACTCTTACTGATATATATAACTAGATCTAACTCTTACTGGTAGATATAACTAATATAACTGTTCTTATTTCAACAAACTCCTGCAACTTGTGCCGGCAACATGTTGCGGGACAAATTTGTAGTAATGTTAACGGGGTTTGATAGATATAACTAGATCTAAGTCTTACTGATAGATATTACTAGATCTAACTCTAACTGATAGATATAACAAGATCCAACTCTTACTGATAGATATAACTACATCTAATACTAAGTGATAGGTATAACTAGATCTAACTCTTACTGATAGATATAACAAGATCCAACTCTTACTGATAGATATAACTACATCTAATACTAAGTGATAGGTATAACTAGATCTAACTCTTACTGATAGATATAACAAGATCCAACTCTTACTGATAGATATAACTACATCTAATACTAAGTGATAGGTATAACTAGATCTAACTCTTACTGATAGATATAACAAGATCCAACTCTTACTGATAGATATAACTACATCTAATACTAAGTGATAGGTATAACTAGATCTAACTCTTACTGATAGATATAACAAGATCCAACTCTTACTGATAGATATAACTACATCTAATACTAAGTGATAGGTATAACTAGATCTAACTCTTACTGATAGATATAACTACATCTAATACTAAGTGATAGGTATACCTAGATCTGACTCTTACTAATAGATATAAATAGATATAACTAGCAAAAATGTCTAAGCATTTGCCAAGGTTAAACTCATTGGCGTAGTTTTTGCCGACAAGAGATGTAACGTTGATGACATTAACCAGGTATTTTATGAAGTTGTGAAATTACTAAATGTTATTCCTCACGATTGCATTACCATCTGTCAACTCTAATGATCTAATTGATGTATGTATTTGCAAATCCTCCCACTCTCTTGACAAAGGTATCGATTGGATCCNATATCTTTAGATGTGATATTTAGGAAAATAATTTAAATCGCAGGTTTAAATTAAATGTTCTACCTTATTAGCTTTTGGAATTATACTGTAAGTAAACACGAGGGGAGAACTGTAAGGAATCTCGAGAAAATAGTTTTAACTATTTTGAATAAGTTGTCAAAAACATATCTGAGCACTTATCAGTTTAGAATTTAGGGGCTGATGTAAGTTTAGGGGACTCATCTTACGGCATCTCGATGATAAATTGTAAGAAATAAAATAGGCATATTTGATAGGCAATTATATTTTAAATATTTTATATTTTAGGTATAACATTATACTTTTTCTTAATATTATATTTGTATGATTGACGAAGTTATATTTTTATGTAAAATTGCCATGCAAGCAGTATTCTAGAGTTTTTTTTTGTTTAGTTTTGTCTGCACTTATTGTGGTGACACTGATTTGATAATGCATCTATAACTTTAAAATATATATAAACATAATTACTATGCATGAAAACTATTTATAATTTAAAGGAATATTTAAAGAAGTATATAAACAACTGTATTAAGTATAAAACAAAATTAACGTGAACTAAAGTAAAATTGTTATATAGTTTCGTTAAATACTTATTTATACTGTCCTATTAAATTATTGTTATTGTTGACAGACTTGATTTTAAATACACACCGTCGATATACACAGCTTTCCTGGGGAAAATGTAAGAAAGACAATAATAGCTTACAAGGTAGACGGAAGTAAGGACAATCTCAACTATTACACGTTATCAGCTTTAAGATCCACTAAAAATTTTTAAACTTGGTGGTAACGAGTTAGAGAGGGTTATTTGCTGACAGATGTCAAAAGTAATTTCACCACTTTATAATTATTTAATTACTCACAGCTGGTTTGAAGCTCTTTTAAAATTATCTTTCTATGTTGTCTGATTGTGTCAAGTTTTTATTGGTCGGCACGCTGTCTGCCTGAGAATGTAGTAAGTGAATTGCCTTGTCACTACTATTCTCTTCTGGTTATTTTAAAACACTTATAGCTGGTGAATAAAACTCACCTGTCAAGAATAAATAGATTGTTGTTTTTATTAATAATGATCACATGTTCACCGATAGCTATTGTTTAAGACAAGGTGATAGTAACTAGGTATAGTAGGTCATCCTCAGTCGATTGACCATTGATAGTTTGATGAATTGTTCAACGTAACTTCACTGATGATGATCATATGTTTACCGATAGCTAGTGCTTAAGTCAAGCACAAGCTGTTATCAACTAGATTAGTAGAGAAATTGTTCATTGTAACTTTACTAATGATGATCAACTGAAGTAATCTGTTTTAAACATTAGATATTGTAACTTATTGACATACAACCGATCAATTTGGCTGTTCGTGTATTATTCTTTGTCTAACTTAAAATCAATTAAATAAAAATTAAATCACCGGAACTCTAATTGATATATGTATATTTATATATTAGATGATCTATCGTCCTGTAGCGTTGGTTTCCACGGTCAGAATCCCGGACGTTTCCTACCCATGCAGGAGGATTTCCCAAACTTATAAAAATCTATTATTGAACAATTCCTGTTTTTTATGGACTTCTCTGAGACCACAAGAGTCCAAGTAATTTTTAATTTAGTTCATAAGTACTTTGAACATTACAAAATATCATGGCAGTACTGTTTCTAAGAGTCTGCATTGATGGGTGTCTATCCATGGCCGGTCACTTGACAAACCCCAGACAGTTTTTACCCACTTTTTCCAACTGTACTGTTTAAGTAAGAGTCTGCATTGATGAGTGTCTATCAATGGCCGGTCACTTGAGAAACCCCAGACAGTTTTTACCCACTGTTTCCTATACTGTACTGCTTAAGTAAGAATCTGCATTGATGGGTGTCTATCCATGGCCGGTCACTTAATAAACCTCAGACAGTTTTTACCCACTGTTTCATCATAGAGAAGCAATGGAGGCTAAATCCATTGGCTTCTGGACTCAGAGGGGTATTACTATCCTATATTTATTAAACTTTTAATAAGTGCTTCCATAAAAATCATGGTAACTTTGTATGAGGGGTAGAAGTAATTTCAAGTCATATAATTTTCAAAAAATGTCTGGGGGAGGGCCCAGCACCCGTAGACCTACAGACATGGTGCCCACGATGACTCTCAGCGGCCCTGCATAAAATAATAGGTATGCCACTGAATTTGGCTATTATTTTGTAGTATGTCGTGGACTCAAAAAAAGTTTGTAATAAGTTATTCATTATTATAAGAGAACAACTTCCCATTAGAATGTTTCCTTTTTGGATTAGACGTTTCAAGATTGACAGTATCACTGACGCAGTTTTCTCTCAAATATCAAGATTTCAAATGATTTATCGTGCTCGAATAAACAAATCATGTTCTTCTTTACTTATTTATAAATTAAACTCTTTTGAGTAATATTTAAAAAGGAGGTGAGATGTTTACTAATTCATTAATTAATTCTTATTTCTTTTAAAATCTCTATCAAGAAGTGTTATATTAAATTTTCTCTCTCATTATACTACCCGATGTATTAAGGTAGAGGATAATAACGGCTTTAAATAATTTAATAAATCATTTACCTTAAGTAATTATTTTCTGAAATAACCCTTTATCTCTTCTCAACTGAAAATCAGGAGAGTTAATTCAGTATTACGAGAGGCACTTAATAAAAGTAATTTAGAAAATCTGATTAAGACGACACCCAGAAAGTGTTTAAATTAAACACTGAATTTGATTTGATTTTCTTTTCAGTTAATTTAGTAATCAAAGGTGAGATCTTATTTATCTGTTGCAGTATACAAAAAAAATCGATTGTCCTCTTGAATGAAAATTTATTATTGACTGTATTTTGATTAGAAAAAGGTTTGAATAAATCTTTTTTCACATTTTGCTTCCGAGCTTACCGAAGGAAACGGAAGCATTGTGTTCACTTTTGAGAACAAAAAAGTTTTATGATTCCGATTTTAAAAATTCCAAGACAGAAATCCGTTTCAGGCATCAGGGAACATTTTCGGTTTCGCGTTTGTCTATCTGTCTATCTGTCTGTCTGTCGGTCTGAGTGTCCGCGAATCATGAAACGTGCTACGATAACTTGAGTAAATGTCGACCGATTTTGATGAAATTTGGTAGACACGTCCATTTTACCTATGCCCAGGACGAGTTCGTTGGACAACGTTATCCGTTCGAGCGTTCACGAGCGTTATCCGTTCGAGCGAACTCTATTGGTTTAACTCTATTAATTCTCTTGGCAAACCATGCCAAGAGATTCTCTTGCTGCAACTTTGTGAGGAAGTTGAATGCTGGGATTTTGTCTCTTCCATTGACTCTATGTGAGCAGAAAGATGACTACGCTAGTCAGCAAACATAATATTTTGGCATATTGGAGTACTAAATTGGAGTTTGGATAGTTAGCTATTAGTTTAGGACATACGTACCCATGGGTAAATAACATGATAATCATTTTAAAGAAGGTTTTTTGGTAAAACTTGCGCCTTGAAAGATGCGAACTCAGGCATTTCGCTTCTTCTACAAGATGAATATTTAGTGTTTTTGCGAGCATCGTGTTTACTTTTATAAATAAACGAATTGAATTCATTTGCTTTGAGCCAAGCAATTGAATTCTGTTTGTAGTTAAATGTTGCTTCTAGAGTCTAGTCAAAGAAACTTGCGGAAATTAATCAAAAAGTTTTAGATAAATGTTTACTGATGCTTGAAAATGAACTTATTAAAAATCCTGAAAGTTTTGACAGAAGTTTTATAGCCTCGTTCTAGACTAGAAGGTAATATTTCGGTTTTCACAAATATTTAGAATAAAGTTAATAGCAGTTACAATTGTTGTTTAGAAAAATTGTTGTTTTAGTTTTTGAGTATTTGACTTAAATAACACGCAACTTAATAAAAACATTTAGTAGGGCATAAATTAGAGCTAATATTCTATAAGATTGTGTGTCAGATAATTTCATTTAAGTAAAAATTATGAAAAATATTTATCAGCAGTGTTAATTTTGGTCATTAAGGTACTCGAAATACCTTAATGACCCAATCATTAACACTGATAAAATAGGGACGATTAGAAAACTTATAAAAATATTTATAATCATTAAATTATTGTTTGCTAAATTTAATTTTATTTTTAGTCAATGGCTTCAACAATTTGAAAAATGCGATACTAAGGGTGCGTTCGGAAACACTAACCAGGTCGACCGAGAAGTAACCGGTGTGTCCGGAAACACCAACCTAAACAACCGACCGCGTTCGTAAAGCTCCGGTCGTTTTAGCGGTCGACCGCTTCGGTCGCGACCGCTTCGACCGAACTCGAAATACGGTTAGTTCGGTTAGTAGTTGGTTAGTAACCATAATGTTACCTTCTTATGCGAAATGTCACTGTAAAAAATAAACAAAAATAAATAGTTTAAATGTGTTTTCTCTTTTTGCGTCTTTTTATTTTTGCTAATCTTTAAAATTCTTTTTATTATTTAGTTTTTGTGAAACATAGACCTTTATCGGCACTCTTTTACTTTGTTATTCACCTTTTTTATTTTAAAAATGAAATGAATTTGGTGGGTAATTTTGTGACTAATAATAGCAATAAATATATCAAAACTGAAAGATGAAAAGTTAGATTTCCTTTGTACAACAGTTCATTATTAAAAATATACCACCCTTTGTCCTATTTGCCATCGTTATTTTATTTACTTTGTTATGAATCCTACTTTTCAACAATTTATGGATACGACGTAGTTGTTATTTTTGGCTGGATTGCAGGAGACGATACGGTAGGGAATCGCTTGGCGGCACAACTTTGCTTAATTTATACACTTGAGAGATAATATTCCTCTGTAATAGTACATTTGTATGATATAAACATTTGAGAAATTATAATAAATATAGTGTGTGATTTGTTCATAGGAGAGTTGATATCCCTTTGTCAAAAGAATACGTTGGAGTAAGGCCCCACTATCTTTTCTATAGACCGTAGTATATTCTTCAGTTTTACCGTTATTTTACGTTATTTGGGGGTCGATTGAGTGTTGTTATTTTAGACAATCTAAAATAGAACCCCTGGCTGAATTGAGAAGGAGATTGTGCGTCAAGGATCGCTTGGTGGCATAACTTTACTTGATTTTTACATTAGAGATTATATCCATTTGTTAAACTGTTTATTAGCATATTTTGTACATAAAGGTATCATTTTTACACAGAAGAGTTGATATTATCGATGTAAACAGTGCAGTGCAAGGATTTGTTGTCCTTCAGTTCTTTAAACACGTTTCTCTGATACAACATTTTGTTCGCTCTAGAGTAACAAATCTTCGGTGTACCTACTACTTTGGATTACTTCAAACCATCTAACGTTCCCACTATAGAAATACACTAAGAATGATTAGATTCCTGAGAGCTCGGTGAATTTTCCTCGTGAAAACGAGGAAGATGCTGCTGAACGTCGTATAGTTTTTAGTTAAAGGAAAAAGGAAAGGGATGACAGATATATTATACAGATAACCTAAGGATTAACCTAAAGGGGTGCCGCTGCTAGAGTTTATTCCCTTGAGGAATCGTCACAACTTCACTTCTATCTCACACAACAAGGATCTTATAAAATATTAATTTTATAAGATCCTTGATCTCACACCATACAAAAACGAATTTATATTTGTAACCTCTCTATGTTTATAACCTTTTCGGTCGACCGCAGACTTGAACCGGAGCCGTTCGGAAACATCACACTAACCACGCCGCCATGACACTTACCACAACAAACCGCCGGTCGACCGAGAGAATGACCGGTTAGTGTTTCCGAACGCACCCTAATTAGATGTCGATACTAATTAGAGTCAATGGCTTCAACAAATTGAAAAATTCGATACTAATTAGTTGTCGATACTAATTAGAGTCAATGGCTTCAACAATTTGAAAAATGCGATACTAATTAGATGTCGATACTAATTAGAGTCAATGGCTTCAACAAATTGAAAAATGCGATACTAATTAGATGTCGATACTAATTAGAGTCAATGGCTTCAACAATTTGAAAAATGCGATACTAATTAGTTGTCTTATAGAGGTTAAGACAATAAGCTACATATATAAACAATTTTGAGAGTATATGATACATTTGAAAATTACCTTTAACAATCTAATATAAAATTACTAAAACATATTAGAGATAGAGTATTTATTTATTTGTGTGAGACAAACTCCTGCCAAATTAAAATTGTCAAAAGTACTTAAATTATATTCTAGGAACTCATATGAAATTCAAGACGAGGTGATCACGTTTCTTTAGAATAGAGGAATTTCCCCAAACTAACTTCTTGTTTATCGGATTGTCTTTCTTGAATAATAATAATTCATATGAATAATTGATTCATCACATAATAGGGGAAAAAACAACTGAAATAATTTTGTGTAAATTCTTTAAGATGATTTTTTGAAAGAGGATGAAATAAGAAGTCTCCAGCAAGCTTGGCCATGTCAATTGGTTGGAGTCGGAATGTTTGAAGCATTCCGTATCTATTCGGTAATTTCCATTAAATCTAAGTGGGTAATGTTATTTCATAACCTTTTTAAGTCATTTGGTCACTTCAAACATAGTTATTAACTTGCTTATAAGTTCTTCAAGCTTTGTGGCTTCTCCAAACCACAGTTTATCTGGATGACAGAAGTTCTATATGAGGATGAAAACCACTAAACTACTCTGCCTATGTATGACAAAATAACTTTCTAATACAGCATTCTTCATGACAATAATTTGATGTAGGGTAAAGGAATTAATAAAGCAACCAAGCTTTCAAAAGTTTGACCTTTAAATAAATGTTTGTATTTTATATTCGTTTAATCTCATATGTATATCTTTAGATGTGATATTTAGGAAAATAATTTAAATCGCAGGTTTAAATTAAATGTTCTACCTTATTAGCTTTTGGAATTATACTGTAAGTAAACACGAGGGGAGAACTGTAAGGAATCTCGAGAAAATAGTTTTAACTATTTTGAATAAGTTGTCAAAAACATATCTGAGCACTTATCAGTTTAGAATTTAGGGGCTGATGTAAGTTTAGGGGCCATCTGGTGAGTCTAATCTAGCTGCCATTTAGGTTATTATGTTCCTAAAAGATCGGGGGTATATGGAATTTGGATGTTAAGTTTTTCTCACTAGTGTACCCGTATAAGAGGAACCTCTGATTCCGACTCGGGGGATCTCAGATTCCGTCAGGTGATCTGCTCGTGGAGCTACATTTCTGCCTAGGCTCTTCGTCTAGGGTTCGAAGAGTTATCAAGTTGCTTGAATTCCTACGTTATTCATGCGTAATAATAAGAGTGACTCGATACAAGTGGTGGCAGCAATGGGGAAATCAAGGTAAGCTTTAAATGTTATCATTAAACTCCTGGAATTAATGCCCCAATCGACTTTCGAAACAATAATGTCCGCCTGAAGTTTGACTTTTGATGTTAATGGAAAAGAATAGACGCACTTGCAACGTATTTTTCTTATCTTGTAATTGTCAGTTTCATGGAACGGTTAATAACTGATGAACGCCAGTTTGAATTTGCGTCGTATTTTTCTATTCGTGTTTTGTTGTTGGTCAGTATCATGGAGCAGTTTACAACTGATGAACATTGTACTATAGTAAAAACGCATTACAATTATCGTCAAGAGTTACCCCAGAATATTTGCTGCTAACATTCATGTAAGATGATTGACGTTGGCTGCTCGAGAAATTTCTGGAAAGAGGTAGCTCTCTTTACAGCAACCCGGAATAGCCTGAGAGTTTATGCGATCTTCCAATAGGGTATGTTCCCACAACATACGGAATTCAATTTAATTTCAAATCCCATTTCAAACCTCCAAAAAGATCTTCACAAGTCTTATTGAATGTCGTATGACCGAAATGGATAGTGCTTATCTAGATTTTGCTTACCATTGTAAAGTCCGATGGTTGTATTGCTTCATCCGGCCCGCTACAGATTAATATCTTTGCTATAAAGACCCAGCCCTTCAACCAAAAAGATTGGAGACCACTGGTCTAGATCTTCCAGAGAAAATCGTTCCAGTAAGTTTCTGCAGATATTTTGAAAGGAGTTGCTCAAGGTGAGCTTTATGGGCAACTGTTGCTATAAATGTGTGTCCGCATTAATAAATTATATTATACTCGTATGAGTCGATAATATTCTTTTATTTATTTACATAGAATGTTATTTATGTTTTAATTATCTCTATACAATATCTACTAATATATCATTATTAATAGTTTAAATAAGTGTATATTACATCTTAGGTAGACAATTCAAGATAAGTTTTATGTCTTTCTAATTTGAACCGTGACAGCATTGGTTTCGTCACAGACATAAATTATTATTTGCACTTGATTGAAATCTAGCAAGTAACATATCACTCAGATGTACATTAAATATAAGTAAAACCTCAATGCAAAATCTTTTACTAGATTGCATGATTTTGTTTTGCTAGGCTACTTTTTTCTTGGTGCCACAATTAGCAATTGTGGCGTTTCTTTTAAACAATAAATTTAATAAGTTTGCTCTTTTATAATCCTAATATTTAACGCAGCATCATGAATGTAATATTGAAATTTACATATTATAGTTCAAACTTGGGTTTAGAATTCACATTAATATTGCAACATAGAATTACCTTGCTTACATTTAATGTTGCAACATTGAGTTAACTTGTTTACATTTAATGTTGCAACATAGAATTAACTTGTTCACACTGTAATTAATTGTTTACATTGTAATAAAATGTTTAATCATGGATTTAATTTTGTCAAGTTTATACTTAATGTTTTCACGTTTTTACTTTACCTGATAAGGTTTTTTCTTTGAGTTGTATTAAGTATAAGATAAGATCTAGGTTAAAAATAACTATCTTATTTTAAAATATACTTTATAAATTACTTAACACTACTTAGCCAAGAGTTGTTTTATTGAAAGTTTCTCTGTATACTCAAACTTCAAGCCCCTCTACAGTCTAGAGGGATTTCTCAATAAGTTGGGTCACGACCCCAAATGAGGTTGTATAGCAAATAAGGATAAAATATTAGAATATATTAAATACAAATCCTTATAACCATCAATATTCTGCATTCGTATTATAGATTATCTATCGCCTCATACTTTAGTTTTTCACGGCCAGAGTCTGAATCTATATATTTTCCATAGGAACTACGTATGCGTTATTTGCAATAGGCTCTCATCCTGTGCATTTGACTCATGATAGCTCTTACAGCCGTTTTTTTTTGTTTACATGAATTGAGTTTTGTATTTTTGTATTTTTGTATTTTTTTTTTTTTTTTTTTTTTTTTTTTTTTTTTTTTTTTTTTTTTTTTTTTTTTTTTTTTTTTTTTTTTTTTTTTTTT
>KZ651594.1:95967-106071 GCA_001010745.2 Gerris buenoi | reverse complement strand
AAATAAAATAAATAAATAAAAATCTCAAAAATAAAATTTCTACAATTTTTTCTTCAATTATAAAGTTATAATACTTTAAACTTTCCTTAAAGGAAATATTATGAATATTTCAACGATACTAAAAATATTACTTTAGCTTGTAAACTTTCGGATAAATATGTTTTTTTATAGTATAAGGCAAGCGGCTCTAAAAAAAACTTGACTCGTGCTTATTAAAATTCGAAATCTAGTTAGCAAAAATATATTAATTATAATATTATTAGTATTATTATCATACTAAAATTGACTTTGAAGTTAAACGTTAGTATGCACATTTCTTATTCTAAACTTAAAATTGGTGGGCATTGTTGGGATTCCACGTGCTTCTCTTAGTGATTATTTTTGTTATTGTTATCTTGTCTCCATTGTAATGCGGTTTTTTTGTTGTTGAATCTGAGATTTTTATCCAATACAAATAAAAAAAGCCCTATAAATTGTGAGAGAAGACACGGGCAAATTAAATTTATTCCGTGACATCTTTTCCTCAGTATTTATCAGGTGCCCTTACAGTACGGATCTCGATAAGACCATGAATTGCTGTCCATTTTTCATGGGTTAGTCGAACATTTTTGATCATGATTAGATCATATTTTATATAAGTGGATTTAATTTCTTCTTTATCTTAATCAATTTTATACGTATGAAAGAAAAAAAATATATTAAATATATTAATTTTAAAATTATTGGTGGTTTTTAATGACCACCCTGACCATAACCACCGTGATCATAACCACCGTGATCATAAGGTTTCCCAAATGATTAGCCCTCACAATTTCATGGTTTTTTAATAAATCACGGCGTCCGGACTTAGGACCGATAATTAACTTATAACTTTACAAACTAATATTAAAAATCACTTTTTAACCAATAAAAGGTAACCCCCAATAGTTCAAAATGCTAAATGAAATATCCCCAAATGCATTTATTATATATTTTCAATTGTCTCATCCATATACTTCTAACACTTTAAAAAAAAAAAATATATAAGTACAATATACATAATCATTTTATAATTAAAAAAAAAAAATAACTTTACTTAATCATAATTCTAATCATCCCAGCAATTCAAAACTACAATAATTCAGCATGCATTGGCACGCGAGTATAAACATTATTAATGCATCGATCAGTAAGTATTAAACATATTATTATAATAAACATATAAAAATTATTTTTAATATAAAACAGTAAAAGCATAATTTCTTAAAGTTTATGATTAATTACTACCAGTTTCCACGTAAGTGACTATTAAGTATGCCGATAATGCTTTTCTTTCCATCTTCTTTTTGTTATTGACTTTTAGCTTTTTATACAAAGCAATTAAAAAGTTCTATAAATGGTATTGGAAGGGGTTATCGGTTGGTGTATGGAAGAAACCATCTCGGTGACATTTAGACTAAAGGTCCCGGGTAATTAAATTCATACAGCGCGGCAGCTTTTTAATTCTTAATCTAAAGTAAATTATTTTTTTTACGCAATTGCAAGGTTCTTTAAGCTGGCAAAGGATCTATTTTAAATGTATATAAAAAGTAAATGCTAGTATTTTTTATGATTATTACCTATATATTTTAAAACCAATTGACTATTTTCAATTAGTCTTTCCGATGGACATATATTTTAGTTATTAGATCATCTATTGATTAAAGATAATTACAATATTTTATTAGTTTAGTGAAAAAACTGTTGTAGTAGAAGTAGTCTAGTACTTCCTAGCAGAACGGGTAGGACGAACCACGAACCACGTGTTCGAACCTTGCAATTAGGTCCTTTTTACGCCCCGTGGTGGAGAGTAACAGATACTTCACACATCATACATTTGTACATTGTACCGCCGAAGCGAGTATGGTGTGGTGATTAGTAAGGTATATAAGCGTGCCCCATAGGGGGTGTCCCTCGCTCTGCTCCGTCCTCGAACCATATAGATACAAATCACATCATCGTGGCACGGATCGAACCCTCATTAAAGAGTGGGGGAAGAGTGCCCCATATGGGGTGTCCCTCGCCCTGCACCGTCCGCGATTCATTGATGCAAGTTAGAGTATCATAGCTCGGGATTGAACCCACGAGTTGCCTCGACTTATTGATAGCTGAGCGAGCGCCTTAAAACGCTCGTTCACTCTGGCTCCCGTCGTAGTTTGTAACTCTTTAAAGTACCTTTTTTTTTTGGTTCTTTACAACTTTCTAAACATGAACAAGATGTCACCTATTAACTCTGATTTTATTACATAAAGATTTAGCTTTATAACGGTTGTTTGGCACAATCTTTTCAGGGCGGGACACGATCAAGCCGCAGTTCGCACCAAAAATGGTGACATTGACTGGTTTAGATCAAGCCATGGTTTTGAGAGTAGGTTCACACCTACAGCCACAGTCACGGGGCGTTTGAGCCACGATCTTGGGTGTTCACACCTACAGCCGCAGTCACGGGGCGTTTGAGCCACGATCTTGGGTGTTCACACCTACAGCCGCAGTCACGGGGCGTTTGAGCCACGATCTTGGGTGTTCACACCTACAGCCGCAGTCACGGGGCGTTTGAGCCACGATCTTGGGTGTTCACACCTACAGCCGCAGTCACGGGGCGTTTGAGCCACGATCTTGGGTGTTCACACCTACAGCCGCAGTCACGGGGCGTTTGAGCCACGATCTTGGGTGTTCACACCTACAGCCGCAGTCACGGGGCGTTTGAGCCACGATCTTGGGTGTTCACACCTACAGCCGCAGTCACGGGGCGTTTGAGCCACGATCTTGGGTGTTCACACCTACAGCCGCAGTCACGGGGCGTTTGAGCCACGATCTTGGGTGTTCACACCTACAGCCGCAGTCACGGGGCGTTTGAGCCACGATCTTGGGTGTTCACACCTACAGCCGCAGTCACGGGGCGTTTGAGCCACGATCTTGGGTGTTCACACCTACAGCCGCAGTCACGGGGCGTTTGAGCCACGATCTTGGGTGTTCACACCTACAGCCGCAGTCACGGGGCGTTTGAGCCACGATCTTGGGTGTTCACACCTACAGCCGCAGTCACGGGGCGTTTGAGCCACGATCTTGGGTGTTCACACCTACAGCCGCAGTCACGGGGCGTTTGAGCCACGATCTTGGGTGTTCACACCTACAGCCGCAGTCACGGGGCGTTTGAGCCACGATCTTGGGTGTTCACACCTACAGCCGCAGTCACGGGGCGTTTGAGCCACGATCTTGGGTGTTCACACCTACAGCCGCAGTCACGGGGCGTTTGAGCCACGATCTTGGGTGTTCACACCTACAGCCGCAGTCACGGGGCGTTTGAGCCACGATCTTGGGTGTTCACACCTACAGCCGCAGTCACGGGGCGTTTGAGCCACGATCTTGGGTGTTCACACCTACAGCCGCAGTCACGGGGCGTTTGAGCCACGATCTTGGGTGTTCACACCTACAGCCGCAGTCACGGGGCGTTTGAGCCACGATCTTGGGTGTTCACACCTACAGCCGCAGTCACGGGGCGTTTGAGCCACGATCTTGGGTGTTCACACCTACAGCCGCAGTCACGGGGCGTTTGAGCCACGATCTTGGGTGTTCACACCTACAGCCGCAGTCACGGGGCGTTTGAGCCACGATCTTGGGTGTTCACACCTACAGCCGCAGTCACGGGGCGTTTGAGCCACGATCTTGGGTGTTCACACCTACAGCCGCAGTCACGGGGCGTTTGAGCCACGATCTTGGGTGTTCACACCTACAGCCGCAGTCACGGGGCGTTTGAGCCACGATCTTGGGTGTTCACACCTACAGCCGCAGTCACGGGGCGTTTGAGCCACGATCTTGGGTGTTCACACCTACAGCCGCAGTCACGGGGCGTTTGAGCCACGATCTTGGGTGTTCACACCTACAGCCGCAGTCACGGGGCGTTTGAGCCACGATCTTGGGTGTTCACACCTACAGCCGCAGTCACGGGGCGTTTGAGCCACGATCTTGGGTGTTCACACCTACAGCCGCAGTCACGGGGCGTTTGAGCCACGATCTTGGGTGTTCACACCTACAGCCGCAGTCACGGGGCGTTTGAGCCACGATCTTGGGTGTTCACACCTACAGCCGCAGTCACGGGGCGTTTGAGCCACGATCTTGGGTGTTCACACCTACAGCCGCAGTCACGGGGCGTTTGAGCCACGATCTNAAAAAAAAAAAAAAAAAAATCAAACAAAAATTGAACTACGATTCAATACAATAAATCAATACATACGTTTCTTAACATACATTTCTATATCTACCCATGGAAGCAAAATTAAGCCTCACTTAACTGTTTTTAGGGGGAAAAGTACTATTTCGCTAATTTGACATTCAAATATTAAAAACATGTAGGAAAGTAATTGAAACAGTCAAGGAAATATTTCCCTGCCTAGGTAGGAAAAGTAGTGCGTATCATAAAATCTGTTTTTTGTATTTAGTTTTAATTTAGTTCTATACTTATTTTATTACAAACCAATGCTATATTATTAATGTATTAATATGTTTACTTAAGCTTCCATTTTTTTTTTATCTAAACAGCGTGACTATAAAAGTGAGCATAAAAATATTTTATGCAACAAGGCAGCAAAGGAAACATTTCTGACTCGTGTACTCATTAAGTCAATTAGGCAAATTACCTGCATCGGCAGTTAATTTTTATAGCCTGTCGTCGCCTCCGGCTCGAAGGCTAACTTAATCACTCGTCAATAAAAATTTTCATTTTTCTGCCTAGTTACATAAATAACTATTAAACATTTTATTTTGGCTAAGGGGACCTTAAAACGTGTAATTTTTTTCAAAATCGAATTTTCTCTTGGTAACAATACTTTCCCTCTACTTCAAATATGAGAAAGTAAATGGTATAGTGTCACAAACAGTGAACTGTGGCCTAGCGTTGGCCTTTGTTCTTTATAAATACATTTTTTGCAGATAAGTCTATAGTAGAAACCCGACTTATTTAATTAACAGCGTAATTAAAATTAATTAATTTTATAAAAGCATCTTATAAGTTTAAATTATGTGGTTACATTACCTGTTGAAAGTGGTTTGATTACTGTTTATTTATTTATTTATTGATTTTTAGGGTTTCGTTGGTAAAACCAAAAAAAAGAAACCCTTATAGTTTCGTTCCTGTGTCTGTCTGTCACTCTGTACGGTTCCAATAACTTTTGAAGCAAAAGAGATAAAAGCGTGAAACTTACCAGTAATAAAGATCGTTTTGACGCGCACACAGGAAAAATATAGAGAACTCAAAATAATCAGCTGTTCAAATTCAAAATGGCGGATAACTCACATCGCGAGAAAAAAATATTTTTTTTAAAATTTTGAGGGGGGTATCAAATGAAAGGTATTGAAGAGTAGATTACACATATATATACCATTTGGGGGAAGTGTTTAATTTTCGGTGCCATTTTGTCAAAAAACATCGAAATTTTTCGTGTCCCCCCCCCCCCCTACCCCTTACTAATTTTGAAGTGGGGTATCAAATGAAAGGTATTGAAGAGTAGATTACACATATATATACCATTTGGGGGAAGTGTTTAATTTTCGGTGCCATTTTGTCAAAAAACATCGAAATTTTTCGTGTCCCCCCCCCCCTCTACCCCTTACTAATTTTGTTTCACAATACCAACGAAACCCTTTTCGTTTGTTCCCGCTCAGGGATCCCCCTTTTAGGGGGAGAACCGTTTACCTTACGGTCCACTCCAAACGATCCTCTGACAATACCAAGTACTGGCTTGTATGACATGTGCAGTTGTGTTAATCGTCACACATATCAAAAGGAAGGTTCTCTTACTGTTAGATTTCTTTGAATGTTTTTAAGCGAAACCTAAACCCGTTCGAATTTTATTACAGTACAATGTTAGCGCATGCGTGTAAAACCTGTCATACGATTTCCGAACTAATCTGTTTGTAGACTAAAAAATCAAAACAAACATTTATTTTTATTGGAATTTATTACAAACTGTATTTATTTATGTGGTAGCTTAACTATAACCAATCATTTCGAGGTGCGTCATCGGAGCTAATTTGTTGCAATCTTTATTCAAGATGGCGGTCATTTATATGCAGAATTCGATCTTCCGAAATCTCCAGAACGATTGCACCACATCTTTAGAATTCGGAACTTATGTCCCAACATGATGAAAACAAATTTTGTGAAAGGGTTGTCTAATTATTGGTCTTGTAACTTATGATAATCAGTCCCTTCTTCACTAACATAATTATTGCCATTTATTTGAAAAGCAAAAATGAAATCATGGTATTTGGTATGACAATAGTAAAATAATATTGTTGCCTGCTGAGAAAATATTTTTGTAAATTCGATACCAAAGGGCAAATTATGGTTTAGTCAAATAGAAGAGGAATTGTTTCAAGAGTGGTCACCTGAAGTTTAGAAGGTAATGCTTGGGAAAGCATAAGGTAATCTTAATAATTCAAATAAGAATAAGAATAATAATCCCAAATTAAACTCAGTGATGCGATACGACATCGTGATGCGACATCGTGATGCGACATCGTGATGCGATACGACATCGTGGAGGGAGGATACAAAAGGAGGCTTCCTGGAAAGTTGATTTTTTAAATTGTTTCTCCAGTAATCGGAATCAATTACTAATTCGGGATTTTTGGAAACTAGTTTATCTAAGAGGAAAGGGTAAAGAAATAAATGGGGATTAAAAAAATTTTGCGTCATGCTTAGGTTCTCACGCTTAGTAAATGACCTTTATTGCTTCTTGGCGATAGTTTATAAAATGTATTAAGAATGACACACTCCGTAGCACGGGAATGCATCTAGTGTAATAAAATGGCAAGTTCTGCTTATTGAATTGATTGTCTCTGTCGGGGTTTGATTTTTTTAGATAATCATCAATGAAACAAAAGAAGAGATATTGAACGGAGCAATATTATAATTTAAACCAACATAAATGGAATAAATTAATAAGGTGAAATCAGTAAAAGCGGGTTTTATTCATGGCTTTTAATTTTCGATTTATAAAATCAGGAAAATAGATTTTTTTTATTTTTTCTTATTTATTTTTTTTTAAATCTGCAGCTAATACTTATTTTGGGGTTAATTTTATTAGATCTACTCCTGAAGGTGAATCGCGTAGTGAATTTGTCCTAATCTTTTTCAATCTTGCCTACGCAAACCCAAGTAGCAGCACCACATCTTATCTTAAGGCCCCCATACACGGTCAAATTGTTTGCACAAACATTATTTTTGCGCAAACATTTTGACCGTGTATGGGGTTGTTTGATGTTTGCACAAACATGATATTTGACGTGTATGGCCTAAATTTTCCCGACATCAGGTTTGCGCAAACATTTTGCGCAAAATGTTTGATTGTGTATGGGGGCCTTTAAGTTTCTCCTACAATTCCTTTCTTGTTCTGCATCTTTTTATTTTCAATTCTCGTAGTTTTCATTTTATTTTTAATTTCCATCTCATGACAGCTAATTTCCATAACCTGTTGTGTACACTCTCAATAATTTCTATGAGAATTTGAACGCCACATTTGCGTTTTATTTCTTTTCTTGGATAGTCCATCATATAACGCTCCATAGTTCCTTCTGTGAGGTATAATTTACTGATCCAGAATAACATAAGTTATCGAAGTCTAACTTATTTATACATTTGTTATTGTATTTATCAACAAGCTAATCGAATTCAGATGAAAACCAACTAATTACATAAATAGTTGTAAAACGTAATGAAATACAAGCAAAGTTATAGATAAGAAAGAGTCAACATCCATTTGATTTATTTTTAGTTTTGTTTTGCTGGCGTTGACAACCTTCACGATATGTGGTCGGTTCAAGGTCGCTATATTAAATTTCTATATTTACAGACTGTAATTGCTCTTAAAAATAATACCTTGTATTCCGTTTCATTTAATTGTTGGTTTTTATTTTGTATGGGATCGAAGACACTTGGAGTTCTGTAAAGACGAACTTTTTTTATTACAACTAAGACGTCATAAGGGAAACGGATAGGCCGAATGAGACCTCATATTATCATTTACCTCACTATTGTAGTAATAGCTTCGTTTTAAACTCTACACGCAATCATTAATAAGTGGGGGATATTTTGTCAAGGCTATAGCGTTTTACTTCAACTAAAAACTTCAGGCGGAAACACACTAGTCTAAATTTCACGCCGGGTTAACTGAGTATGTTTGTTTTACTTATCTTTAACTTGGTTTATGACTCGTAAAATTGATTATGTTATCGTGGTAAAAAAATTAGAGCAAATAATGTGCTAGTGAACGTGTTTAAGAAAAACAACGGGGGGAATGAACGAGGCGCTAATCCTTTCAACTTTATCTGATTTTCAGAAGTTTGTACAAATTGATACAATTATTAAGACTTAAAATTCATTTTATATTAGGGATATCATTAAAGAGATACGATTGAAAGGCTTTACCATTAATAACTACTTCGAAGTAATCAGATAAAGACACTTAACTTCATATATTTTTGATTCTTATAATGAACAAATTGCCAATACATCTAAATATCTTCTAGGGTAGACCATGCTATAGATTTTGTGATTTCATTCGTATTACAGTTTCAAGTGACTTTCATTATGATCAACTCTCTTTAAAAAAAAACCATAGTAATGGGTTCGAAACGTCAGGACCAACTCTCTTAAAAATTACCCTAGTATTGGGTTTGAAACGTCGCGTCGGGACCAACTCTCTTAACAATTACCCTAGTATTGGGTTTGAAACGTCGGGACCAACTCTCTTATGAATTACCCTAGAAATAAGTTCGAAACGTCGGGACCAACTCTCTTATGAACTACCCTAGAAATAAGTTCGAAACGTCGGGACCAACTCTCTTATGAATTACCCTAGGAATAGGTTCGAAACGTCGGAACTAACTCTCTTATGAATTACCCTAGGAATAGGTTCGAAACGTCGGAACTAACTCTCTTAAGAATTACCTTAGTCATGGGTTCGAAACGTCGGGACCAACTCTCTTAAGAATTATCCTAGCAATAGGTTCGAAACGTCGGGACCAACTCTCTTATGAATCACCCTAGTAATAGGTTCGAAACGTCGGAACTAACTCTCTTATGAATTACCTTAGTCATGGGTTCGAAACGTCGGGACCAACTCTCTTAAGAATTACCCTAGCAACAGGTTCGAAACGTCGGAACCAACTCTCTTAAACAATTACCCTAGTATGTAATAAGTTCGAAAGATCGGGACCAACTCTCTTATGAGTTACCCTAGTATTGGGTTCGAAACGTCGGAATTCACCAGAATCTCTGACGCAGTCTTCGGAAGATATAGATTTATTAGAATACGGCTGTGGAAACTTATGCTAAAAAGTTCTACTTAACTATACATAAATGTAATATTTAAATACTTTTTCTGACATTTTATAGTTTATACAAAGATTTAATACGGTCAAAATGTCTGCGCAAACATTTAGACCGTGTATGGGGCTGTTTGATGTTTGTGTAAATATGATGTTTGACGTGTATGGTTTTTGACCTAAATTTAACCGACACAGGTTTGCGCAAAATGTTTGATCGTGTATTAGGGGCCTTTAGGTGTTTTATAATCATTATTTATTAAACTTTTATTATCTTCAGAAGAGTTACAACACTTTCATGCTTCTTTGTTTGAACTACATTTATTGAATTCAAAATGACTGAGATACCGAAATAGGGAACCCAACTATTCCCATTCATTTGAAATGTACTCATAAATAGGTAGTGTTTAGAACAGAACCTGACTGAATCTTTTGTCATGTAAATTATAAATGATTAGTCATTCTTTTACAATGTCCTGAATCGTTTCTGAGCGTGAACAAATGACGCTATTCTAAGAGGAGCAAAACCTTACTTTTAAAGGTTATTGAACTTCCTCAGAAAACTGGAATATATTTTTAATTATAATTTTCGACACTTTAAAAAAAAGAACAGAACATAGCACTTGAAATAAATTTTGCAAATTAGAAATGTCCTTATGTCTAAATTAATTTTGTACGCCATTAATGTCCATATTTATTTTCCCTGTCAATTATACGTTTCAATATTATGAGCTACTACAGTAATACAATTTTTTTTTT
>KZ651594.1:46588-72243 GCA_001010745.2 Gerris buenoi | reverse complement strand
ACATCGACGTTCAGGGGGAATCATTCATGATTACTCGATTCCCCAATTCCCCACAAATGAATATTTATTGACTTGAAAAAAAATACGTGTGGTGTCGTGGGAAACCCGGTAGAAACGAAGTTCCTAACATTTTCAATTAAATATAATTTATAAAATCACACTGTATAGTAAGTATACGTTGCTATCTACTTGCACATGACAGAGTTAGAAAAGAGGCAAAATTAAAAGTAGTTAACTGTTTGTAACGTCATTTTTAGCTTTGTACCGACGTTTTTAGGTCCACTTTAACAAATTTAGCGATCTTTATAATTTCATAACAGTCTTGGTGTTCGTTTTACTAAAAACAATTGTTTAAAAGTTGTTTACCTCATTAAATAGATGAACATAGAATTTTTTCTTGGATAAAGTACGCCGTATTATAATAATATAAAAATACATATATTTAAATAAGCGTCAGAACGAATCAATTTTACTTTTAACAAAAACCGAGACTATATTTTCTATATTTACAAAACGAAGTGACATTTTGACACAAAAAAAAATAAATAAAAAATTCAAGGAAAAGGCCTTCCTCAATATTGTCGATAAAATTTTTTCCCGACTTAAATTTTGGAAGCTTACGTTTACGCGAGCGATGCGCGTGAACACTTGGGTGGATATCGTTATCCAGCAAACTCAGCCTGAGCATTGGTAAAATGAACATGTGTACCAAATTTCAACTAACTCGGTCATCTTTTACTCAAGTTATCGTCATCAGTAGATTTCGTGACGGTGATTTTGTGACGGTGTTTTTGGTCGAATTCACTCCCGGGCTTCAGGACTTCCAGGACTTTCAGGACTTCTTTTTATAAGGAACTTCGTTCCAAAAGGATGACATTTTATTGATTAAATTCTTATAATTTCAGTACATTAATAGTGATTTTCTGTCCATCAAATATTGATTAAAAATGCAAAAATTATATTTGAATTAGAGCTACGATTACAAGGTTTATTCATACCATAAAATTCTTGTTTTGTTTGCACAGCTGACACGATATACGTTTCCTGTACATCAGATAATTAGAACGCTAAGTGTTAAGTGTTTTAAATATGTTTTTACAATAGAGGTATCATCTTTAGTATAGCCTTATTTCCAAATAAATACCTGTATTTATATGTTTACTAGAAACTATTTGCACCGTATAAAATCACATCAGCAATTATACTGATTTCGAACAAAAAAATAAAATTTACATTAAGTTCACAGTTCAACGTTTCGCCTCCACTGCTGGAAGCATCTTTAGGGGTGTGGTGCATCGTGGTGTTGACTCGAAGCAAACACAGGATGTACTCTCTGTATGGGTTTGCTTCGAGTCAAGACCACGATGCACCACTCCCCTGAAGATGCTTCCAGTAGTGGAAGCGAAACGTCGGACTCCATTCCCTTCGTGACGCGGATTTCACCGGAAAACCAAGCTGTTTATTACGAGTCTACCCGCGGAAGCCTTCGCACCAAGTTAAGTTCATAGTTATTTATAATTTTCTAGGGTTACACTGACGAGCCCATTTCGAAAATCTTGGCTAATATCGGAGATAGCCAGGTGGTCGAGCTTGATCGTTGGAACATCGACGTTCAGGAAAACACCGCTGTCCAACCAAACAAAGAAGGCAAGACTAATCTTCCTCTGAACGTGTTGAACAACTATTACAGTTTAGGAGTGGACGCCCACATCGCTTTAGAGTTCCATCAAGCCAGAGGTATGTGTCAATTAAATTATAATATGCTACAATGTGCTTTAATGAATACTTCTTTAGATTGTTCCCCCCCCCCCCACATATTGTTTTAGAATACAAATTACTTTGACTAAATAACTATTAAGGGATGTTTAGTCCAATCACTTACAGTGTGATGTTCCTTTGGGACAAAGGAATATCACATTCTGTTTTCATAAGGGGAGTAACAGTCTCAAGAAGAACATTCCTTACACTTTCTTTAGATTGTTACTCCCCTCTGTTTTGCTGTTTTTGTATTTATGAGGAGAGTAACAATCTAAAAAAAGTGCCGTTAGTTTGTCATACAAGTTTGTAAAATATTTAGTTAGCATAGTACAGAATTCACACTTACTATGTTATAACACGGTCACTGAAGATGATATGAGTCGAAATGCGTTTGAGTTTTAATAAAAAAAAAATTGTTGTGACAATATTGTTGTGTTATACCTTCTAACAATCCCTCTTCTAGTCACACAGTCTGTGCCAAACGAGAGTTAGTGCGTTGACAGCGCGGGAAATCGAGTGACACACAGATTGGCCAACCTCTGAGGGAAAAAATAAAACCACTACATTTACCTTCTTATATGGTTATCTAAAGGGCAAAACTTGAGCTCTCATTGGCTCCCCACCCCATTTGCTAGTTTTTCTCGCGCTGTCAACGCACTGAGTCTCGTTTGGCACAGACTGTAATAATTTACTTTGAACTCATCCACCGGATAGACGCTACTTAACTTATTACCTATTTGTTTTACGAGGCTAATGAACACTGAAGTTGGTCCCCTTGACATGACAGAGCCGGGAATCGGATTCGAGCTTCAATTTGTCAAACACATTACATAACAATGAACTACTGGAGACTTAATAAGAATATTGATTGAATAACAAATTTTGGTTTCAATATATAATTTAAACATCAATTTTCCCGTTATTTTATTTATATTAGAATTCTTTATAAAAATGTTTTTGTATTAAGCGTTTAGAAATAATTTTTAATTATAAAGTTTGTTCAAGGTGGAAAATGGTAAAATAATTCTTTATACACAAAAGAATACCTGACTTATACTTAAGTCTTAAAGATATAATACATGGGCTTTAATAAATGTTTTTTTTTCTATTGAAATGGGGATTACAATTTATTCATTCCTTTGTCTAAAACAACTATTAAGACAAAGGAATGTTTAGTCCAATGTACTTGTGAACAAAGGAATGTCACACTTTTGTTTTTATAAGGGGAGTAGCAGTCTAAAGAAGAACATTCCTTACACCTTCTTCTTTGATAGTTCTTCGATTTTTATTTCCTTCACAATCTAGGAGTAACAATCTAAAGAAGTGCTCTTCTATGTCTAGTATTAAGACAAATTCAATAGTATTATAGTTCCGCGTCTAGATTCTATTTAGTTATCAAGACTAGATGATTCTAAAGAGAACCGTGTCGGAAATGTTGTATGATCCCTTTAATGTTGATGATTGGGAATGCCGTGATCAAAAGAGTATCTTTCTTTTCTTAATTTCTAAGTTTTAATTTATTTATAATCGTATCATTAATTGAATGTCACACCATATTGAACTACTTAAAAAATCAGAAACTCAAAGGCTTTCAAGAAAATTAATTGAAAGAACAATTTCTATCTAAGTTAGTTAACACTTAGAGAGCCAGCGTGTCCGTGTGGGTTAAATCACGTCTGCTCGGCCATCACTGAATCATGAGTGAATCGAGATGGGGTTCGATTCCTCGCCGTGACGCTCTAATTTATATGGCTCACTATTGATCACATCATACTCGCTTCGGCGGTACAATGTACAAATGTATGATATGTGAAGTGGCTGTAATTCTCTATCGCGGGGCGTAAAAAGAGCCTAAAAGATAGCCTACTTGCAAGGTTCGAACAAGTGGCTCGTCCTACCCGTTCTAGTAGGCAGTACTAGACTACTAGTAGTTGTCACTTAATGGACCCAAGCCATTGGATACACCTGAATCATGTTAAATACTTAGAAAAATTTCTAATTATTATCAGCTGATACCTCTTTGCCGTAAACAGTATCATAAAAAGGGTGATAAAACGAAGACTAAAGGAAGTAGAGAATTAGTTATTCCACGGAATTTAATTATAAACCAGTTTATTTATGGTCATTATTAACTAATTGAATATAAATTAAACCTATTTCAGTTTCTTTCAATTAACAGTTCATCACCTTGTAAATGACTATTGTTCATGGGAAAATCCAACAACTTTTGTTTGTCGGATAAAAACAATAAATAAAATTAATACATTCAGTACATAAATATAAAAATATCAGACTCAATGCTAATTTAAATACTAATAGCGTGTATCTAGTGCTTTAATCAAATAGGACCGAAAATAATTATAACAATAATATGTATCTGTTTATTGAAGGACGGTAATATAAAAAACAACGTAAATTGTAGTACATTACGCGTCTAGTGCGGAAAGTTGCGTTTTTCATGCGAGTGTGGAGTTTGCACCCGAGCGATAGCGAGGGTAGTAAAACCACACGAGCTAAGTAAAATGCAGTTTTTGCACGAGTTGCGTATACCGTACTTTATGTACGATTGTTAGATTTTAATAATAAATACAGAAAATAGAAATTAATACACTTCCTATATGTAAATTTGTATTTCTCTTTTGATAAAGATGACATAGATTCAATTTAATTAATTATTTCGGGAGGTGTATTATCCTCATTTTAATCATAATGATATATCAATTATTTTTTGTTCACTAAAAACTCGATGTAAACATTTATCTACTTTAATTAAACAAACAGCAAATTAGGTTTGTTAAATGTAAACAAACTTACTCATCGTAAGGTGGGGAATTCTTCTTTTTTAGCACACTTGAGCGGATAAAAGACGAATTATGAAAAACAATGCCTGATTTAAGTGATTATGACGAAAGTTAATAATACGCCCCGAAGTAATTAATTCGGCACAAAATACAACAAATGAATTAATGTCATCTTAATCAAAAGAGAAATATGAACTTACATGCAGGAAGTTTATTTCATTTTTTTCCTGTTTTTATTATTAAAACCACAATTGTAGATAAAGTACCTTACGCAACTCATGCGGAAACTGCATTTTGCTTTGCTCGTGTGGTTTTACTACCCTCGCTGTCGCTCGGGTGCAAACTCCACACTCGCATGCAAAATGCTACTTTCCGCACTAGACGCGTAATATACTATTGTAATTATCGGACAAAAAAAGTGGGATTTGGTTCTTAGAGTTTTATTTGGTATACTTAGAAAACAACTCATTTCTTGAAAACAGTACAATTTTTAGACAACGTGGCAACCATGTGTGGTCGATAAAGAGATATAAGTGCTTCCATTAACACTATTTATTACAATAATGAAAAAAGGTTACATCTGAATTCTTGGATATATGTGATTGGGGAATCTAAGCCGAGGTTAACGTCTTGTACAAGTTATAAGCGGGGCATTCGTCTACATCTTACAGATATCTGTGACCTTAACCTTCCTAAGCGCGTCCCACTTATATTACCTTACTTCCAAGTCAGACACACTTACAGTACCACAAGGATACGCCCCTTTTAAGAACTCATACGGTTTTAATCGTCATGTCTTCTCTGACAACCTTAGACTGGACTGAAATTTTTACCTCGGTCAATCCCCCTCACACTACCTTAAAGGTAATTCTTTGCGGTTAAATTTATTCCTGATAAACCATTATCTTGTAGTTTAACCTTTAGCAAATAAATTAACCGTCTATTTATATTGCTGAAGTAAATGTTAAACAAAACTAATAACTAGAGTAGGCTTGCCGCATTCAATGTTTTGCAAGCAGATATTTGTTGTTTAGAAGACCTTTTTTTTGTTTTAAGAAAGTTTAAATTAATCATAATTTTTTATGCCTTGAGATTCGAATGACTGAATGACACGTAATATTATTGCTGAACGAGCGCAGTGGGCACTTTATTTTAGAGACTTGGGATTTTAAAAGTTATAATTATTGTTCGTCTTATAATAAATAGAGCATAAATTGGCGTATTAGAACGAAATTCAGAACACAGGCGCATCTCAGCATTTGTAACATTTTTTTGAAAAATTGCACACTTAATATTTTCAAGATGGCGTCAATTAAACAAGACGTTTTTAGTCAGCATGACCTTTTATGTGTCGTTTAAATAGTCTCGATTAAAAGCGTAGATAAAGATGTAGGAACTAAATTACGAAATTCCATTCTTTGCGGGCATTTTAAAAATAAATGTGGTTAAAGTGTGAGTGTTTATTATGTGAAATTGTAAGCTTCTTGTACAGCATAGCATGTTGTATATAATTTTGAAGCTCTTTTCAGTTATTATAAGAATTTGTGTTTTTTATATGAAAAAATGTTCCCTGGTTGTCATATTTAAAAAATACGAGGTGTCGCGCGACACCCGATAGGAACGAAGGTCCTTACGTTTTTCATTAAATATAAATGATAAAATCACACGGCTAAGTATACGGTGCAAATTATTTATACATGGCGGAGTTAGAAGAGAGACGAATTTAAAAGCAACTATTTCTACTAAGCGGAGTTAAGGAAAATTAACAGAAAAGCATTTTTTTTTTTTTTTTTTTTTTTTTTATCATTAATGCGTGCTTCTTGCAGTAAATATTTTTTGAACATTGAGAAAAAAGTTAATCATGATGAGTTGATAATGAAAGAGAATGATTGTAGTAGAGTAAGTCCCTAACTCATTTACATCCCGGCCTACTCCATTTAATAGTTATTTGTGCAACTAGTGTGCAATGTGGCATTTTGCTGCAGTATTACTGCAAATATTTACGCACGAGCCGCAAGCGATGGCTGAAAACTTTCTTACGAACACCAAAGACACTTTAAGCTCGAGTTGTACATTAAATTTTTACTACAGTTAGTTTTTAATCTGTAAATAAAAACATTTTGATTAAAACCTTTAAAAGTTTTTAGTTAAATTTATGTCATAAACGTCAAACCTCATGTTTGCGCAAACATCAAACAACCCCACACGATCAAATTGTTTGCGCAAACATTTTGACCGTGTATGGGGGCCTAAAGATATCGTTAAACAAGTTGTTTTCTATATTTTAAAGTTTAGGTACAATTTAATAAATTTAATTATCTTTAACCCTTAATAGCGGTATCGGATTTGGTTTTACTGTATACATTTATTTGAAATCATGTAACCAAATTTCTACTAAATCGGTCATCATTTACTCAAGTTATCGTAAAAGTTATCCATTTTTTACTCTATTTAATATCATTTTAACGAGCGTAAAAGATCAAAGGATTCGATAAGAATGTTATTTTTATTATTATTATTATTTTTTTTTTTTTTGGATTTTAGTCCCGTTCGACAGCTTAATGGGTCATTACCGGACGGAGGGGTTATCCGACCACTTTACTCATCTTCTCGATGAGATCATCAGAGTGTGAATAATAGTTTGGTACAATATAGGCATAGATTTTACAATACCAGCAAATTAATTATGATTAGCAAATGTTAGAAAGACATTAAAAACATTCCAACATTATAAGTTTTTCAAGTTACTTTCAAAAAGTTTTAAATCCTTTGTAGCTAATTTACGCCTAAAGGCCCTCATACAAGATTAAACATTTTGCGCAAAATTTATGCGTAAACCTTATGTCGGGGAAATTTGGGCCTTACACGTTACATATCATGTTTCTGCAAACTTCAAACAGCCCCAATGTTTGCGCAAACATTTTGACCGTGTATGGGGGCCTGGGGGCCTTAAATGAGTTCTTCATTTCAGAGATTTTGGATTTAAAAAGCTTCTTTATTTATTTGTCTTAAGGTAACTGGCGTAAAAATTGATCGATTTTTAAGAAATTCGGGACACAGGTGCATCTCAGCAATTGTGGCAACTGTAGAGTTTTTTGGAAACGTCACATTTAGAATATTCAAAATAGTGGCCAATATTGTAGACGACTGAAAATAGAACATTACTTGACGATTTTATATACTAATTCCTTTTTTTCAGAGGCTCGCCCAGACAAATTTAACTCTCGACTGCGCAACAAGGTATTTTATGGTCAAATGGGTGGTAAAGATCTGGTAATAAGAAAGTGGAAAGGTTTGGCAGAATGCGTCAGCCTAATTTGTGATGGAGAAGATTTAACATCTAAACTGAAGCATTTAAGAGTCCACGCTATACTCTTCCTAAATATTTCAAGGTATAGATATTTATTTAAAAAACCGCATTGAGAAGATTTATAAAAAACTAATACTTATATAAATCAAATTATGGAAAATTGTCATTGATTATATAATATATATCTTAAGGATTTATTATTTTCTAGCTACGGAGGAGGTACGAAGCCATGGCCCAGAAATTCAAAAGGCTTTTCTACCCAGGATGGCCTCATTGAAGTGATTGGTTTGACCACATACCAACTGGTAAACAGTGCATATTTATCATTTGTATTTAGTTACCTATTTACTTTTGGTTTTTCATTTTTTTTTTATTTTAGTTAAAGAACTAGACTAAATAACTATCTACAGCCGGCCATACTCGTCACGGTATACCTGACAGGTAAATCTGAACAGGTCACCTGTACAGATGAACCGTAGCGTGTGTGCTATCATAACTGTGCAGTTATGTCATAATTTAATAACACACACGCTCCGGTTTACCTGCGCAAATTACCTGTCCGGTCTACCGCAACGGTATGGCCGGCTTTAGCTGAATATATCTGAATCAATTGAAACTGCTCTGACTGACAATACGCTGGATTGCTGGATCACCTTTCTCTAAGAATGTCTTTCTAATGAGCATGTATCAGAATGTACTGAACGTTCTCTAAACTGATTAAACGAATGAGGATGTTTGCCCTGCATTACACGATACTTTAGAAGAAGCAGGGTATTAAATTAATTAGAAAATTAAAAGTAATTCTGTTCTATGAGATCCCTGGACGGTATCATATTATAGTTCTAACGGAAATCAAGCTTAAAATAAGCCTGTAAACGATGGGATGATTCGGATAGCCTTATTAAACAGGCTCTCTTAGGACTACTCTTATGTATTTTAGTACTCAGTATTTTACATACATAATGTATTCTAAATGTACCAGTCAAGGATGAAGTGATGACCCGGGGGTTCATAACACCCATCAAGTGACCTGTGGTGACCGCAGTCACTCTGCGTCTGACTCTAGTGGGTGGATAAAATATTTATAAATCAGTAAATCACTTTACTCATTCAATCATCTACCTTATGATTACCCATCATTGCCTCTTAGAACTGGTGTCAGCGGATTATCTGATGGTTCAAGCGAAAAACTGCAGCAACACTTGTTCGTGAATTTCGCTTAAAGGTCGTTTAGTCTATTCAAATGCAACCTTATAAGAAAGAGAGTATTTGAGAGTGGTGTCTGTCATTGGATCATTTTGTTATTACGACTTCATATAACTTATATATTTAATGGTATCATTATTTCTTTACTTTCAGCCACTGTTGCAAGCGGGTGGTCATGGATCAGTCGTCGCCCAATGTCGAACCGCAATTATCACAACAACCAAAACTATTCCCATGCAGGTCGACGGAGAAGCATGCAAGCTGAATCCAAGCATCATAACGATTTCGTTGCTTAACACTGTACCCATGTTGGCGAAAAGAAAATTAGGAAGGAATATATCCCCGTAAGTTTTTTGTTTTACTACAATCTAATCTAAGTGAGCTATGTCCATTTTAAACGATGATAGTCACTAACAAGATAGCGCTATTTCGCTATCAAGTCTTCAGAGATAGTTAAGAGTACTATCGTAGCAGCCAATGCACTCTAGCGGCATTTACAAGAACTATCATGCAAGATTCTAGATGCTGATTAGCTAATTGTTTGTTACACCACTTGAATACGGATCTGGTGTGATAGCTTTCTCCATAATTTAGACATAATATTTTCTTGTCTATACACACCTACATAATCTGTTTCCAATGTATATTTCTTAAAACAAATAATGTATAACGTTCTGTGTTGACGAGTTTTGACGTACTGTTAAGACTCAAAAAAACTTTTTTAATTAATATTTTTATTTTATGATTAGAAAAACCAACAGTTTTTATTGTTACATTTTTGATGAAATAATGAGGATGTGGTCTTTTTAGGACCCTGACGCCTACCCTTTTAAAATTGGGTGTACATCGGATATCTTTCCGCGATTACGAAAACTCCTACAATCTCAAAGATGAGGTTATCCAAGCAGGTTATTCCCCTTATTAATTCTTAGTAGATCTTTTAAGTGTTTTGAGCGTAGAATTGTCCCCCCCCCCAACTATTGTATCCTTAAGTGTTTAGTAATTAGATGTTGTGTGCACTGTATTAGATGAATGTTCCCTTTCAATATTAGATCCAACTCCCAACATTGACCTTAAACCTAATCAAGTCATCCACATCATTTCTAAATGTTCAAGTAGTGTCTCCGCTTTATTTTATTATTATTTTATTATTATTTATTATTATTTTATTATTATTTTATTATTATTTTATTATTAAATATATAAAGTGGCTAATCAGCTGATCAGGTTATCAAAATTATTGGGCACTTCCGGACCACCTAGAGACATGCGGTTTTTTGCGTTTGGTCTAGAATCGGCTCAAACCGACTAGAAAAATCTGAAAAGTGGAAAAAAATTATTTTTACCCCCCTTAAAANTTTTTATTTGTTTAACTTAATATTATTTTATTATTATTTTATTTTATTTACTTATTTTTTATTTTTTGCTTAAATCCTCTCATTATATATTTTCTCTCATATATATCTGTTACACTTTGTAAATAATCTTTTTACTCTTTCCAGCGGTAAAAGTAGGAGACATCGAAGTATCTCCAGTTGCTACATTGGATAGTGTACGTGAGATAATTAATAATGAAATACGTACAACTGATGAGAGAAAAGATTGGCGTTTCCTTGACTGTAAGTACAAACGAGGATTTTATTGTTGGAATCTAATAGCAAGGCAATTTAATAGTTAAGTATCATGTATTTTTTATCTGCATGATTCTTAGTTTTTTAGATTACTAAACAGTTAATTTTAAGCATGAATTGATCAATCTAGGTATATTGAACGCATGGAAAATCGCGAAATCCTAAAAACACGTTTAAATTGAAGCTAATACAAATTGGAAACGATAGGTTTTTATTTATCTAGTAAATCTAGTATCTAGTATCTAGTAAATTTAGTGTTTAGTATTTCTTGAGAAAAAAGTGAATAATTATTAAATAAATTGTGATTTCATTGATTCATATTTACCTCAAAAACACAATTAATAATTTTTACAAATATAATATAAGTTTAAAAAAAAAAAAATCAATATTTATTTTATATGATTTTTTTTCTTTCTATTTCTAGAAATACAAAAAAAGTTGGAAGTAAAATTTTATTATTATTTGCCAATGAATCTGTTTTCAAAAATGTACACTCCAATTTGTAATTTTAATTTCTGCGGTCTGGGGGCGAAAAGGGACGAATTATCTACACGAATGCATGAAAACAAACTTCCTGCATGATACAGATCCCGCCCAAATTTCATTAATTTATCTTAAACCGTTTAAATAGATATCAGAAGGCTTTTGGACTACCCTGTTACATATTATTATATATTTCTAATTTATATTATGGATTTTTCTAATTTTATAATATTATGAAGTATTATTAACAAATAAAACTTTCTTGATTGATGAGCAAACTATTTTTATTAAATTAATTAATCAACAGAATTAAGTATATTGCTTGAAAATGTCCTAAATTGTGGATGAAATATCGCAAAAAACACCCCTTAAGACACAATTATTAGAAAAAGATCAATGAACTTCTTAATTTTCGAAATGAAGACCTCCATTTGTATATTTGATGGTACCTTATCTTTTACTTGAAGTACTAAACAAGTAATACAAAAATATAATGTATAGTGCATGCAGATTCGAAATAATTAAATAGCCATAAGTCTAATTTATTATGAATGCGTTATGATATTATGAATTACGGAAGAGAAAATTGAGGTCCTTTTAAATTAATATTCTTAATGTTATGTAAGAAATAAATAGGACTGTTTTTTTCCATCCTAATATCAAGGACCCCTAGATATTAGGATCCTCCTGGACAATATATGCTTAAATAAATTATTAAAATAAGAATTGAAGGCACTATAATTATAATTAATTTAATATTAGTCTGAAAAAAAATAGTGCTCTAAATATTATTATTTCTTATTATACACCACGTTTTCAATTTATCGGGTTTGATTTATTTCCTCATATACGTTTCACATCTTTATTCTATGCAATTTACTTTTGTTTTTTCCTGTGCACTAAAATGTCTGATTGATATTTTTTTTATAGCTTGCACGGCGCAGAGATTCTTTCGAATTGACGTTGAGCAAGAATCGTTGCATTATGTCACTGATATAGCCAACGAAATAGTTTTCATACTGGAACCGCCGATGGAAGCGTCAGATACTGATGAGCCCGATACTGATGATATTGCTAATGGGGAATCACATCACAAAGACGTGTCTCCTCAAAGATCTAGGTAGTTGTGCCTGGTTTATGTGTAGCGAAAGCAAGAATACAAATATCTAGGTAGTTGTGCCTGGTTTATGTGTAGCGAAAGCATTAATACAAATATCTAGGTAGTTGTGCCTGGTTTATGTGTAGCGAAAGCATTAATACAAAGATCTAGGTAGTTGTGCCTGGTTTATGTGTAGCGAAAGCAAGAATACAAATATCTAGGTAGTTGTGCTTGGTTTATGTGTAGCGAAAGCATTAATACAAAGATCTAGATAGTTGTGCCTGGTTTATGTGTAGCGAAACCATGAATACAAAGATCAAGGTAGTTGTGCCTGGTTTATGTGTAGCGAAAGCATCAATATAACCTTTTTAAATAAAATAATACTTTTTAAAATTCAATGTTTTATTAAAAAAAAAAAATGTATATACATATGTGTGAGAGTCTCACGTATTAGAAGTGAAACATAAGTTCTAGAAACAGTTGATTTTATACATTTCTCTCTTTACATTAGTTGAAGATTTTATTATTTCAGGATTAAGAAATGGTTATGTTGAATTTAATTGAAAAATCATCTACCTCCGTGGTGCAGTGGTTAGCACTTATGCCTGCTAAATCAGAGATCGGTGGATCAAGACTCGCCGAAGAGAAAGATTTTTTACAGATAAATCAACTGCCGACTTTAGTTGATTTATCTGTAAAAAAAATTTACTTAGACGAGTCTCAAATCACAAACTTGGTTTCATGCAAGCCAATTTAATCTACCGCGCCTTATGCAATTTCACTTCAAAAAGTTTATTTGCAAGTGCTGTCAATAAAAATAAAGCACCTCACATTGTACGGGGAATTCTGTCGAGTGGTGCTTTTCCCCACCGGTAATCAACCAGAGCATAGAGTCAAACGAGGATTCCCATCACAGCAGTCATGTCAAGCAAGACTGACACAAACGTGCTGCTAAACTTTTCAAATGTTCGCTCAGTCTTAAAAATTAAAATGGTTATGGAGGAAGAACTTTTGACTGTCACACCATATGCTCTTTATTTGAAGATGGAAACGAAGTCTACACGTATTTGTATTTATTAACTAAAGAGGCATATGCCTTGATTTTTTTTGTCTTGGTTGCTGTAATCCTTAAATTTTACATGCCAGTGGCAAAGACACAGTCTTAAGACTGCCATTTTCTTTCGCTACTTCATGCCCTAAAATAACAGATGGAACTTCTAGTGACACCAGGAGTTGACTGGCAGTGGAGCCAAGTTATAGCGATAAGACTGACGGGCGTGTACATGCACAAGCTTGTCGGCTGTCTTGCATGTACACAAAGCCTATCAGTATTTTGCAAGTTTGTCATTCAGTTCATGCAAGGCTGTCAAACTTCAGTCAAACACGTAACGTTTTATTTAACAAATCTGGCATGATCATGATCATTGATCATGGTAGTGCTTTAAAGATTGATATTGAGACTACTTCAGACAATTTTATCTTCTCATCAGCTTGAGAATGACCCGAGGAATTGTTGAAATAAGACAAAAGTGGAGTCCTGTAACTCGTTCTAGACTTAACTACTCAAGAATAATTTAGTATAATATCGGTGATTAAAGGATATGTTTTCACTCCTCATTTTATCACAATTTTTAATCTCGTTCTCTTTTTTAACGCAGGTATCCAAAAACCTCCACAGAAGTGGGATATGGAGAGCCATCCAAGAGAAGAAGAGGCAAAGAAAATATGGACGGCCCCAGAATCCCTAAATCTGAAGTTATTATTGTTGACAGTAACATCACTTCACCTGTCAACGAATTTTTGGAGGAAGAATATTCAAGGTAAATTTTCACACAATTAAATGGTTTTGGTCGATTGAAGTATTTTTAATACCATATATAACCTCTGTGAATTTGATAATAATAAAACCAAATATAGACACTTCGACATCGTATCATCTATTACTAGATAAAGTGATGGATGAAAAAGTTATTTAAGGCAGGCCTAATCCGACCTCAGATTATTGTGCCAAAGTGCTGTAGGAATAATAATCAATTCATTTTTTTTTTTTTTTTTTTTTATATAAAATTAATTAACTATGTTGAATGATTAAACGATAATCTGTTTTTTACAACTGCCAAGGATAATGAGGAGGAAACTATTCGGAACTGAATTTGAAAACTGCAGGTTATTGATAATTATTCTAAATAATTAGATTATGTAATAATTTATTGCGTAGGTAATTACTGGTAATTACATACTCATTTAGTTGGGATACTCACTCATTTATTTCTATTAGATAAAAAGTTGTTGGTAAAGTTTAATTTGTACAAATGTAGAAGTTGATTAGAATATTGAAATACATAAAATTATTTTACTAACATGTGTATCGCCGAGTTCTAATTTTAATGTATTTGTGCAGTGTTAGTCTTCAGAAAACCAGCGATGAAGTCATCAAAGCTGCAAAATCTGGTGACCTAAAAAAAGTACGTTGATACGTTGTAGAAACTGTAGTATATTTTCATTAGATAGTAGATGGTATTATACTTCAAGCCGTAGCAATGATCCTTGACATATTTGGGGATAATAGTTTCGAAACATTATGCGGTTCCACTTCATCAGTATTACAATGTAGTAGTAGATGAATATATTAGAAGCATGTTTGTAACTATTGTAATGTTTTAAGGTTTCTTAAGGGATTGGGCAAGACTACTTGCTTTAAAACCATTTCTGAGCACCGAAGTATATCTATTCTGATCATTCCATCACAAGGAATGAAATTATGATATGACATGAAAAAAATGATAATTCTTCCAGAAAATATTGTCGCAAAGCACATTCAACTAATGTTCAACCAATCATTAGTGCCTGAGGTAGTTAGTATTACTCCCGTAACAGATGCATATATTTAAATAATACTTAAACCTTTTATACACCGACGATAGCCTATTAATAGGTTGAAAGCGCTTTGTGGCAATATAGTAATTGTAGAGATACCTGTGTATATTCTTTGAATCCCTTAAGTGCCTGTAAATGTAGAATTTGTCGCTTTGATTTTTAAAAAATTAAAATTTTATATTATCGGTTTCTTAAAAGAAATATTACGGCGAATGGCGTCAATTCAATGCAAAAACCCCATGTCACCAATCATTTGTATCGTAGTACTGAAATGTCAGTCCTCGTGAAACCTTAAACCACAGGTTTAATGTTTAACCTTAGTCAAAGGTTTCTTGGAAAGCAAACACAGATTAATGGCTTTTTGTTTTGTCAGTTGACCTTCTTGGCAACTAGAGATTTCATTGGTCGGGTTTCGATCATTCTTTTGAAAATCGTAGTAAAATGAAGTCAGCTATTTCTATATGTTATAACTTTAGTGCTCTCTGGAGAGAAAAATGACTATTGGTATTGATTTTTTCTGTTCTAGTTGAAAGGATTACACAACCAAGGTTACTCACTGTTATCTATTGACTGTGACGGTTACACAGCTTTGCACTACAGTTCTATGTACGGCTACAATGACATAGTGCAATACCTTACCGCAAAAGCGCCAAGTAAAATTCTTAATATGAAGGAAAAGAAAAAGTAAGTGTATTCCTACGACTATTTATATATTAATTAGTATCATGAGTTAACAAAGAAGAGGAAAGCCAGCGTGGCCATGTGGATTAAATTACTTACCACGTCTGCGTCTGCTCGGCCATCACTGAATCAATGGCGATACGAGATCATGGGTTCGATCCCTTGCCGCGGTGCTCTGATTTATATGGCTCAATAATGATCACATTATACTCGCTTCGGCGGTATAATGTACCGCTACAATTGGCTGGAATTCTCTACCACGGGGAAAGTAAAATGAGCCAAAAAGATGGCCCAAGTGCTAGGTTCGATATGTGGTTCGTCCTACCCGACTAGTACTATAGGACCTTAATACTACTGCTACTACTAACGCAAAAAAACATGATAACCGTGGTTTCATCAGTGGTTCCAAAATATGCGTTTATACACCCAATTTACTGCAGTTATCTTTACCCTAGCACGAAAATATAACCCTTTTTTCATCTCGTCCCCTCATTTTCTTGCTGGAGTATAATTTTGTTATATGGATTTGTTAAGAATATCATTATTTCATTTGTTTGGAATTATTGTTTTAGAGGCCAGAGTGCCTTGCACGCAGCTACTGCAAGCAAGCAACACAAAGTCTGTTGGATTTTAGTAGCTGCTGGAGCGTCTCTTACTCAACTGGACAATTTAGGCAACTCGCCTAGAACCATTGCACTCAATGCCAAAGATTTCAAGTTAGCCGCTTATTATGAAGGTAAAACGTGTACTTCTAAACACTGTTGTCATAGAACTAGAAGCCAATATAGGAACTTTTCTAGAAGGGATCACCCAAAATCTTTATCCGCTTTTGCTCATAATAGCAGTTTAAAATGGGAAGTTATCAATAATGCCAGGGTTAAGCGTGAGTCTTCTAGATCCAGGCAGTAAGATTTTTAACTGACGAGTAACCATAGATTACACAGGACATACTAAATAGATTGTTACAGATAAACACTCAGTGATAATATCAAGTAAATAAGTGAGTATCCTGCAAGATTAGGGAACAATCAAGACAAAAAGAACACCTCGAAAACAAGCAATATTTTAGCTTCTGCTTTTACAAATGATATAAACCCTTGTGAACGAAAAAAGTTAGACCGATACGTTTACGTTTTATCTCACGCAATCCAATTATTAAAGAACAATATTAAGCTTGCAGCTTAAAAATACTTATAAAAAGATAAAGCTGAAATAGAATAATACATCGAGCTTAGATGTAACGTTTGTAAAACTTTATTCTGCTATTTTCCTTCCTTAATAATAAAACCTAATGTTTGAATAATTATATAAGTGTCCGTAAGATAAATCAATTTAAACATTACAATTTATTTTTATTGCACCAATACCGTGAATGTATTGCTGACCTTCAAAACCATTAAATGGACAAAGAAAATTACGACTCTGTCCATAGTGTCAACATATGGATTCTTTATCATGTTCGATTGATTTTTTTTAAGCGTATGCCAGTAATTTCCATGGATATTGCATTAAATGTATTGGTCGTATATTTTCGAAAACTAACTTTATTTTTTTAGATTTACGTGTCTCTATTGATTGGACTCTTTAGTTATTGATTGCCATCATTTTAATCATTGATTTACTTAAAGAAATCAAATAATGTATCACATAATAATGTACTACCTGTATCTAGAATTGAAGATCTTGGTTACTTACGGTCATCAGTACAAGAGAAAACATGAGCAATATTAATTGTGTGTCTAAAAGTAAATGGACGAAAGACGTTAATATCCATTAATTATTATAAGTATCTGGTAATTTGCCATCGGTTAAATAAATAATGCAACTGTAAACGTAGGATTTAACTAAATAAATTAATTGTATATAGGTTAAATAAAGAAATATTTATTTAAGTAACTTTATTGTGCAAAACAGCTTACAGCTCTAAGGGAACGTCAGAGACTTACTGTAAGTTTATAAATCAAGATGTAGGTTTATATTTTTTGTAGTAACGCTTTAAAAATGTTGTATATAATAAAACGTAACATAATAAAGTCAACTCTTTTGATCGAAACTGCAAATGTACTGATAATTACAATTTAATTACAATTCATTGTAATACTAATTCAACTCTTTGTACTGATAATTCAACTCTAATATAAATTATTAATAATTTAAATATGGAATTGTAAAGATAACATAAGATATGGTTTTAGAATAAATTATAATTAATAATAATATTTATATTTTTTTAATTTTACATTAACTAAAATAGTGATATCAATATTATAAAATGTGTCATTTTAAACGCAAAGAGATTAGTAATTTTCGAAGCAAATGTGCACGCTTAAGTCATTATTCTTTAGTGGAAAAGAAAATATAGAAATTGATATTATTGTACCAAAAACAAACATAAAACCTAAGATGAAGTACAAAAGGGGGCTTGGAGAGTAAGAAGGAACTTCGGCGAGTGTCGTGGTTCTACCTTATTGTGTAGAGAATGCTGAAGGTAGCCAAAAATACCTGAATTCTCTAAGGTCACGGAGGGCAAGGAATGAAAAGAAAGAGGCGATTCGGTTTCCTTAATTCGGATATCCTTAGATAGAGGAGGGAGAGGGGTTTAGGGAAGAGGTATCAAAGAGATCCGAGCCAAATTGGCAAGGGTAGCAATGGAATATAAATATCAGCACTAAAGGGTATCGGATATAGCGCCTTTTTTCCTATAACACTAAATTAGCGGAAGCAGCATTTTAGCAGGGTCATCTGTCATTTAAGCCTTGTTCGCACTTGGCAAGTAATTTAGTCGAGTGGCGAGTAATTTAGTCGAGTGGCGAGTAATTTAGTCGAGTGGCGAGTAATTCAGACGAGTGGCGAGTAATTTAGTAACCGAGCTAGTATCAACTCACCAAAAATCATTAGCAGTTGGCGAGTAATTTAGTAGAGTGGCGAGTAGATTAGTAAATAAACGTATCCGAACGGCAACATTTTAGTAAAGTAATTTAGTCACTTACTAAACTACTCGACTAAATCCTCGATTCATTTTACTCTATTTTTTCGGGCGAGTAGAGCCTCTACCCACCCCACATACTATCCACTAAGGAAGTTCGAAGTTTTAAAATTAGTTTATTTCATTCAAGTTGATATCTGCAGTACAACAAATACATATGTCACGATGGAATGAAGATACAACGTTGTAGTTTGTTGCGAACTACTTGCAACACGAGTGTCTGTGGAACTTTAAATCTCCACTTTATAAAAATAAACAAATCAAGCAATCTGCTTATGTCAATATTGAAAAAGATATGGATATACCTGGATTTGGTGAGAAGGAGATATAAAATCAAAAACATCAGGTACGAGTTAACTGTTTTTTTTTTTAAATATTATAATAATTATAAATTCAATTTTTAAGTTTTTGGCAGTATTCATACTATGAAAAGTTTAAATTTAAATCAAATTATAATTATTATTAAGACTGGGAGACAGACAAGAAAAATAGACTTTAGCGCCGGGATTTGAACCACGGACCTCTACACTGGAAATGTAATAATTTAATTTGATATAAAATAATTATTATTTAGTATAATTATTTGTTTAGTTGTGACTGCACTTTCATTTACAGAAAATTAAAACAATTTTCAGTCATTCTCAAAGTTCCGAAGTATTCTTTAGGGTCTTCTAATGCCAATTCTTTGAGAAGAGAAGAAGTACCTCCTAATTCATCCCTTCTCTGAATCCATTTTCGTATCCATACTTTTTTTTGCTTTTTACATATTAATTTCATCTTCAACTTCTTCTAAAATAGACATTGCAATAAGCATTATTAGCTTATTTAATTTTTTGCGTTGCCTGTTCATGTTGCAAATACACTAGCTACTAACGTACTTGACAGCTTATTAAAGTGCAAGAGCGAAAGATTTTTGGCGAGTTGCTACTAGGTCAGTTACTAATCTACTCGCCACTCGACTAAATTACTCGCCAACTGCGAACGATTTTTGATGAGTTTACTAGCTCGGTTACTAAATTACTCGCCACTCGACTAAATTACTCGCCACTCGACTAAATTACTCGCCACTCGACTAAATTACTCGCCACTCGACTAAATTACTTGCCAAGTGCGAACAAGGCTTAAGTGATGATAGTCACCTCTCTTCAACGGAAGAGAGGAATTCATCGCCGATTAAAATATTCTACTCATAATCCAAATCATAATCACAACTATTATTATAAAATTCACGTACAGCTTGCGTTCAAAATTAAATTTATAATTATTTTAATTACAATTAGTTTTATTGTATAATGAAGCGGTAGTAGAATTCAATTCAGGGTGGTGTCATCTTTATCTGATTTAATTTAGTGATATTATAATTATATTTCAATTAATTTATCGTGGTTGTTAATTCATTCTAGATTCAAATGAATTTGTTGTGAACTCCCTGTTCTAATTTAACAGTATTCTATAAACCTCAATAAGATCTTCAACTGTTTACAATATTCCAAAGTTTTCCTGAAAGCGAACTGATCGCTACTACATAAGGAAAAGTCCTAAAAATGAGGAAAAAATTCATAAATGTAGTTCTCTGTGTCGGCCAATGATATTTCCGGGAGTTAATATAAAAAAAATAAGTGTGGTGTCGCGGGACACCCGGTAGGAACGAAGTTCCTTACATTTTTCATTAAATATAAATTATAAAATCACATAAAATGCTAAAGTCGTATGAACTGTTAACTGCGATTTATTTTTGACATTTATAAAACCAAGTGACATATAATTTGACATATAACAAAAATAAACAAAGCAAGTAACAGGGTTCCATAATAATATTTTTTCCCGTCTTTTTGAAGCTTACGTTTACACGAGCGTTGCGCGTGAACACTTGGACGGATAACGTTTTCCAACATACTCAGCCTAGGCATTGGTAAAATGAACATGTGTGCCAAATTTCAACTTACTCGGTGATCTTTTACTCAAGTTATCGTCATCGGTAGATATTTCGTGACGGATTTCGATGTGACGGTGATTTCATGACGGTTATTTTGGTCGTTTTTTTTGGATTCACTCCCAGGCTCCGAACGTGCCTAAAAATAAAGAACTTCGTTCCAAAAGCCAAATTTTAGACGCCCGTAACTATGAAGACTCAAAATTCGTATTTGCTGTAATTTAAGTGTAATTTTTAAGTGGGTGCATCTGTTAAAAGCATTAAAATGCAGATCACAATTATACATCGCGTTTCCGAAATGGCTGTAATTTGACCCCTAAAAGAACCAAATAAAGGATATTATGCACACCCTGTTCCTATAAAGTGCAACTTTTTATGCATATTTTAGTAAATAAATAAGTTTATGCCTCTTTGATTACTGAAAAACTAATTACAGTTATTTAAGGATTCCGTTTATGTTCTACGTGCTTATGTAGCTTTCTTTAAGGAAGCTTGCAGTTAACTTCAATTTTACATGTGAATAGCTCTTTATAAACTACTGCTTCGTGATGTTTTATAGCTCCTTTAACATTTAAATACCGTAATGAAAGACTATGACCCTTACAAGTGACTCTTAAACTGTTTGAATTAGAAGCATTTGTATACTTTCACAGCCCCCTTCAATTATGACTGACATTGATAGTTATTTTATTAGTTTTAGGTCTATCTCTAGATCTTTTACTCATTCTATTGTCGCCAATTGATCTTTGTTCTTAGGTTAGACCTATATTGACCTTGATTTCGATGTTAGTGTCCGTTTTTTAAAAAAGAGAACAAATATCAAGGATAGTTTGTATCGAATTGCAATTTAGTCTATGAGTATTATTCATTTCTCAGAACATTTTAAATTTTCAAGAACATCTTTAAAGACGAAAATGCATTTGCATGTGACTAATAACACATAACTAGGAAGAATCAATAAAATGACATCACCTATGCCTGTTCTAGTAAAGGCAATCTAAATCTTTAACTAGTGCATTAACAAGATTTCTGTCATGAAAATTAATCGATTGTTTCCTATAAGATACATACTTATCACCACTTTTGCAATAATTGTTTTGTTCATAATCTAATTTTAATCACTTCATTCTAAAGAGGAATTAAATCAATTTTTATTGTTGGTCATTAATTATCTTCTTAACACTTACTTTAAGCGGGTCTAGTCCGAGCGAACAATTATTCACGAACAATCACAAACGAGGTAGTGGGCTACCAACAACCAACAAGCACGAACGAGTTATATCGAGCGCAGGTTTACGCAATCCATTTTTGTCGGACTTTAAAGAGTTTTAGAGTTTGTCCGTGCTCGTTTGTGATCAATAAGCAAGTAAGGGTATTCTAAAAGAACTAATATCTGTAAAGTATATGTGTTCGTAAGGCTCATTTAAGTTTGATCGATCATATTCATTAGGTTTAGAATCGGCTCTAGTATAGCTAGTTTCTGAATGTGCTACAGAAACAAATGCCTTTAATTTTCTGGTTTTCACCACTATCGCGTTTTAAATCTTATTGATTCGCCTTAGTACATTAATGACCACGACCAATTCCTTTGTTTGACCACACACATACTTTCTTTGTCAAAATTTCACCACGCAATCGTTATTTAATTCCTAATAATTAGGAGTACTACTCTATAGGTGACGCCAGTTGTTGAAAGACAGAACTGTAGGATTATCTTGGGTATAATAATATTACCAAATAACTTAATCATTAAATTTAAAAAAGAAGTAAAATTTACCAATAACAATCAATCTAACTGGTTTTTGAACAAGTTTTATAACTTAACGGGAACCACTCTGAATCAAAAGGTGTGAGATGTTTAAAGGTTTAGTAATTCTGAGGGTAAACCCTGAGAAACCCAATCTAATGCCATTGTTCTAATGCTGGACAGCAATATACATAGATCCCCTCTTCTGAATAGACAGTGTGATAATCCAATAAAGCCTGGTCCAATCCAACAGGTGTTGGAGTCAATTCAAATGTTAAATGGCTGTCAGATATAATAGTAGCTGCTACCATCCCCTTGCCCTCCACCAAAAGCTACCGCCTCGGGCTCATCATGTTCAGCGTTGGGCCTAAACGCTCTTTTTTAATTTAATCATATCTCGTCTCCACACATTGGCAGTCTACCTTATGTCCAAAAGGTGTTTGAGTGAATTCAAATGTTAAATGGCTTTCAGATATAATAGTAGCTGCTACCATCCCCTTGCCCTCCACCAAAAGCTACCGCCTCGGGCTCATCATGCTCAGTGTTGGGCTAAAACGCCCTTCCTTAACTTAATCATATCTCGTCCCTACACATTGATAGTCTACCTAATGACACAAATTACTGTATTTTTAATGATTCGTCAGATATAGATGAAAATAATCCCCAAAAGTCTTGCTGTAGAACTAAAGACTAGAACTTTTCATGTAACAATTAAACTGATATTATTTACTTTTCTCATCCAATGAAACATTTCTGTAAAACTGGATGATTTATGAAACTGATAACTTGTTGTTTTTTGAAATGCATCCTGTTCTTGTTGAAGACGTTGAAAAGAGTAATAAGTATCTTCGATCTCCGACAATCACTGTTAAATATTACAGATAAAGGTACATGAATGGAATTTGTCTAACTCTTAGTTGAAGCTGTAACACCTTATTGTATCTGCTGGTGTAAATTTAGTTATTGGTCTATCTAAGGGTGTATGAATAGTGAGTAGTCAAATTGATGATTATTACCGCAAGTTAGTAAGTTATTAAATTAAGAGGTACTTACCGTCGACACTTGCTTGATCTGAAGATCACTGGACCGGTTTCGGCTGAACGCCATCACCAGCAGAAGAAGAATATAGATCTCCTAGAGTCGAAATGAACTCGTAGAGTCTACTCAATAATGCAAGGTCTACTAGATTCGACTCTAGGAGATCTATATTCTTCTTCTGCTGATGATGGCGTATAGCCGAAACCGGTCCAGCGATCTTCAGATCAAGCAAGTGTCGACGGTAAGTACCTCTTCATTTAATGAATAGTGAGTAACTTAAATTTTATTATAATTAAGTAGACACACAAGCTTTAGGTTTCTGTAACTACAGTAAGTAGAATTAGGACAAACTTTTTTTTCTTTCCTGTATAAAAGATAGCATAATATATGAAGGATTAGAATTATTCGAAACAGCTCGTATAATCCTAATGATAGGAAAGTTGTTTCGTTGTAATTGCTGTAACTTACCTTATGTTTTGTGACTGAATAGTTTCGTTTCTTCCTAACGCCAGGATCTTTTAATTTTTTTCCAATGATCAAAATGTTTCGGAGGCAAATTCTAATTCCACTAACAGGTTTCCTATTGATAGAAGAAGGATATGGCCCGAATTATCACAATAGTTCTTAAAGTGCACATCTGTAGAACTAAATGAGTGCAGAACAGTAGAAATTAAATCGTGTCTTAATCTATGTATTAGTTCTCATCCCAAGTAGCACAACTGATTCAATAGACATCCCTGGGACACCCTTTTGTACAGATTTTATCCTACCCATAATCGTTGGTCCATAGGTTTCCCTAAATCAAGGTTAAGGTATCCTATGGACATCGAGTTAAGAGTGTCCTATGGACATTCAGTCAAGGGTTCCTATGGATATCCTTTTACGGTCACTCTTGGACTGCTGAATCGAAACTTGTTGTGAATATATAGGTAGAATTGTAATTTCTAAGTTGAATTTGAAGTTGGAATTGACTCCTAGTTTAGTAGATAGAGGGTCTGAAGTTGATGATCATGCAGGAGAAACCGCGCTCATATCCCGCATGTGTCACACAAGAATTCAAGAACTAATCATATTAATGGAATTTCTCATTGGGGGTCAATATATTAATGATTAATAATGAAAATGCCATGGCTGGTGACAAATATGAGTATTGTTACAACTATTCAATTAATCGTGAGCCGAATATGTCCCACAATTTTCCTTACTGGATATACTATAGACGTCCTGTGGAAAATCCTTTGGACTTGGGCAGACATCTGGTCAGCCATAATCAAAAGCAAACTTTCTACCTTCAACGGGATGTACCAAAAGACCAAGTATCTGGTCATTTGGTCAAGTATCCTGTGGGTTATCCTATGGACTAAGTCGTGCTACTTGGGATTTGCATTTTAATTTTTTTCATTTCTTTATAGTGAATTTCTGTAGTATAGTATTTCTTTACACAAATAGTGGCATATTTTATTTATTTCTTTATTTTATTTTATTTTTTTTAGTTCTTGTAATAAATGAATAGATCTATAGCAAAGTAAACTTGTGTAATTAGTAGTTACTTACTTATTAGTTTACTTATTTATTTTTGGATTCATGAGTCGATAAATGTTATTAAAATCTTGCGTATACTATAGGGATGGGAGGAACGGAACGTAACTATAAAAATAACTAGTTCCTGCGTTGGAACGGTTCCAATCGTTCCAAGATTTCATGGAACTACGTTATTTTTGGAACGACTTTGAAATTTTTATTTTACACGAAATGTCTATTTTTATTTATTTAACAATATTTTTGTCTTAATTCAATTCAAATTAAAAATTATATTTTTGTAAAAAAAAATTATATTAAAGTGATTATGGAAAAAAATAATACGAAACGTAACTGATTAAAGAGGCAACTGTAACGAGAGCGAGCAAAAGCAAGCATCAATGAAACTAAATAACCAACTTGAAGGGAACTTAAAAAACTCGTTTTGCGTGGAACGAAAACTAACTTGGAGGAACGAGTTTTCGTTTCTCCAAGTGCCAGGCAAAACTAAAACGGAACGTAACTATCAAAGAGGAAACGGGAACGAGAAATCATAAAGAAACTGTAACTGTAACTGGCACGGAGGG
>KZ651594.1:31436-45451 GCA_001010745.2 Gerris buenoi | reverse complement strand
ATATAGTAAAATTTGAATCACAAAATATTTCCTATTTGTATTTTATTTTTTATTTCACTCTATGTTTCAGATATGATGCTGTCGCCACTCAAAAGAGAATAAAATGTATATGGATTGTAACCATTTAAAAATGGTTGACAGTAAACAAATAACCTACGTAGATTTCAATAATTAATTTGTGTTTATGTTTTTTTGAGCCGATTCGGAAGAAATGTTCCATTTTGATCAAGGTAAAAAATAAGAATAGTGGAAGTATCAAAAATTAGTGGTACATATTTACTGTTTTAAATTTTTATCGTTCTAATTGCCCATAACATTTTATTTTTTACCCTATAGGTTACGTCTTACTTTGTTTTACTTTCTTCTCTCTGTTTTTATCATATTATTTAACGTACTTACCGTTACTTTTAGGTAAATATTGTTAATTGTTCTTAAAATTTAATAATAACCTTAAATTATGTAATACTTCACTGTGTATATGTGCCATTTATTTATTTTTTTTTTTTACTATCCTCCATTCTTGTATTATACCCTGAAAAAGCAAATACATTTTTCCGAAACGTCGGCAAATTTTGGTTGAACTTCATTATCCTCAATTTGCATGTTCAATAAATTATGTAATACTTTACTGTGTGTATGTGTCACTGATTTTGTTTCTATCCTCCATTCTTGTGTTATACCCTGAAAAGGCAAATACATATTGCCGACACGTCGGCAAATTTTTGCTGAACCTCATTATCCTCAATTTGCATGTTCAATAAATTATGCTATAAAAAAACATTCCCGTTGAAATTTGTTTACCTAATTCCCCGGCATAGCTTAATTGGTAGAGCATTAGAGTAATAAGAATTGTCTGCTGTTGAGAAGATACCTGTGTACTTCTGCTAATCGGTTAGCAGTACATACCAAATGTAAGGTCGTAGCTATTAAATTCAGCCCTAAAAAACGTGAGCCAGGGCACTAAGCGCAGGAATAATAATAATAATGCCAAAAAATGGTAATAATTTCACCTAATGAAGTTATTTCCGTAATAAGGTAGACGCTTCTCCCGCAGCAATTCAAGCTCTAGATGTGAATCAACCAAAACGTATATTACCCAATGGCAGTTACTTCAGATTATATTAAATTGGTTCATATATATGAAAACTTATCATACGATGTTTTTTTCAGCACTGATAGCATAGTAACCTCTAGAAGAGTGAATAAAAAACGTTAGCTAACCCGTATGAGGAAAGCAACACCTTAACATAAAAACATTACCTACACCTTTATCCGTATTCCTATGTCAAAGAGTGTAAATGGTGATAGAATAAACTTTTTTATTTATTTTTTATTTGTTTAACATTTATTACACTGATATTATATTTAATATAAATATTTGTTTAAAAATTATTGTACACTTGATCTAATTAGATCACATTTAAAATTTTTATTATTAAACACATAGAGAAATTATATTATACTATTTCTATAGACATAGACGAATGCATTTATTCCATGCAGACACATTTATATTATATATTATTTTATCTGTACAATTTATACATTACACACAGCCATAAAAATAAGTTAATAATATTTCTTTCTTTGCAACATTTAACGAATAATTTGAATACTGATCGACAGAGATAAATATAGAAGAAAACAAATACTGGCCATGAATCTTGTCGGAGAGTAAAGAGAGTTCAACAAGGATGAGGTCTGGTGGAGTCACCGCCTTTAGAACTAGGAGAGGAGTAGAGACTAGAATTGGGTGTGGGATCGGCACTGGCGTGCAGTATGGCCAAACCGTCCTCCTGCTGAACGCTGGTCTCGCAAGCCGACGGAATAGCCGTAAGGAACCTGACAGTTAGTTTGGCCGGAGAAGAAGGAGGGTCGCAGTCCTCGGTCACCGCACTCTGCCTAGTCAGCCGGGGTTTCGGCCTTACGTCGCTCGAGTTACTCGATCTCGATATCCTTGACATGGTCGTGCTGTTGGTTGTCGCCGAGCCGGACGAGTCGTTTCTAGAACTAGAGAGATTCGAATCCTGAGAAGTTTTCCGAGTTACGATCCAAGATGACGCTCTTTTCTTTGGGTCCAACAGTCTCATGGGAATGCCGCAGTGGTGGGTCTGCCTCCAGGAGTCCGACCTAGAAGAACTGAAATTTTCGCTCGAAGATACGGACGAGGTTCTCTTGTGTTGTTTCTTCTGTATCTCTGCAATCTGATAAGCGTACTGGTCGGATCTGGTCCTGTGCCGGGAGCCCGAATCATTATGAATGCAAGAAGTCAGCCAATGTAGTTTGTTAAACATCCACCATTTCGACGAGTGGTACTTTATCTGACAATCACCGAGTAGTTTAACGTTACACAAACAGGGCTGATGGATGTGGTGCTCTCGAGAGGAACGGTCCACTAGACTGTTAGTATTAGCCGGCGTCTGGCGGTTACTGAAATTAGAGCTGTGGCGACATCTCCCTATCCCACGCGTCACACGGGATTCCTCTATGGCTTTACAGATCAGGACGCAATCTTTCTTAAACTGTTTCGTAAGGATGGCGTAGAGGAACGGGTTACAGCAGGAATTCAAGGGTAGGACGAAAACCGTAAACACTTTCGCTTGTTCGAGAGAGACGAGTTGCAAACCGAACGCGGCGGTGAGTGAGAAAAAGGCGACTGGAGACCAGCAAAGGAAGTCTGTAAAAACTAAGAGAGCCATTCTTTTAGCTATCCTGGAGTCGTTAGAATTCCAGGCTTGAGAACCTCTTATAGCACAGTACATTTTCAGATAGCACCCCATAAGAATAAGAAAAGCGACACCGTTGATAAACATCAAGAAAACTACGTAAGTAAGACTCCAATTAGAATTGGTCTCAAAAGGTAAGCAGGTAGCAAATTTTCTATAATCCGACACACCGAAAAGAGGTAGAACGGCCATGATAAGTGCAAACATCCAACCTAAAAACATTATGTAACCGGCATTCTTAAGGGAAAGTCTTTTATTCAGATGCATCGCGTGAGTGATAGCGTAATTTCTTTCCAATGTTATGACTGCCAATGTGTACACGCTTAGTTCGGAGCTGAGGACTGCCAAGAAACCGGCCATTTGGCAGCCGGCTGACATTTGCCACGGGATAGCGTACATTTGGAACTCTCCTAATGTAGAGGCGTCCACCACCGCAAGAATACCTGACAAAATACAAATACTGAATTAATTAACAAGTCAGCGTAAAATCGGTTTGTCTCATTGTAAAATCAATCAAATGAACAGAGCTAGTGAAGCTAAATTTACAAACATTCCAGTATAATTGACGATTATGCTTCTTTAATACAAAGAAGTTAGAAACTGTAAAATCATCGTAAATTAAGACATCATAACGATGATGTAACAAGTGTAAATTACCCTTTAAAAAGGCAAAAATAGAGAAGGATATGTAGAGTGTGTGTAATAATTATGAATATTATAAACATACAGTGTTTCTAACTAAGGGTTTTAAACCACCTATAAAAAATCAAAGTGGAAACTTACTTATTTAATTAAAATAGTGAACTCATTCGTTCAGATTTATATCATGATTAAAAATACGAGTAAATATTGACTAATTTGAAAATATTTACATCTCTGTACATTGCACTAATCAATATTTTGGAGGTTAAATTAGCATCAAAAGTTCGTCTTTCGTAGAATAGATATTTTTATTCCATTATTTTAATTTCTAAAGCGCGGTGCACACCAAGGAGTAAGTTTCATGATAAAACAAATGTAAACAAGAATAAACTGATAAACACAGACCACACTAGCGATGCACAAAACTAGAGTTTTTTTTGTTTATTTTTGTTTTTTTTTTTTTCACCTATTTATGAAATCTAATTTCTTGCAATCTATACAACTAGTTTTATGACCCCTTGAGTTTTTGGCGAAAAAATTAATGAGATAAAATATACATTACATCGTCGTTATAATTTATATAATTTAATTATTCAAAGTTATCTATTGTTATAGGCTTAATAATTATCATTCCTCATTTCGTGTTTTTTTTTAACTTACCCAAATATAGACCCATGAAGAAGTCGGCAGCAGCAAGATTACAGACTAAGAACCGTGGTACATCCATCTTACTTCTTGAAAAGATGAGAACAAATACCACAGTTCCGTTGCCCAGCATTGCAAGTAAAAACACCAGCCAAACGCCGCATCGCAACGTCCACCAGTCGAATAAATCAACACAGGGAAGAAAAGGACCTAAAAACGTCAAATACGTATTATAAAACTAAATTCAACTCCTAAAGTCAAATTTTTTGGACTGTTTTAATGACTGTCGTCCCCAATCGCTCGTAAAAATGGTGATAAAGACATTCATTGGGTAACTAGCTTGTTGAAATCATGAGATCTGGGTTTGTTTATCAACTACGCCAATGGGCCCTGCCCCAAGTAAGTGGCAGCAACTTAAGTAAAAAGGCATTCATTCGATAGCGAATACAAATTTCATGGATTATACAGATGATGGTATGAATGAATGGTAAAAGCCATTTGGCATGCCTAAGCCTTCTACTGGCTGTGAATATATAATAACGTTTTGTTGTCGTTTGATATTATTGTAAAATGCACAAATTTCAGTTGTATATCGATATAATCTTTTATTTCAGCTTACAAATTCAATAGATGTTTAATTAATAATGCTCCAATTACTTTAGATCTAAACGTGTTTAGACGATTATTAATTAGTGTACATACGTGAAACGAACTGTAGACCTTGAATATAATACCTATATAGATTAGGACACATGCCAAGAGATGTAAGGGATTAATTAATTAATGATGAGCCAGAAGGGGGGAAAATCCAATCGAGGTGGATTTGCGTAAAAGGGCTGTATCAGGGTCATAGGAAAGCACAGGAGCTCGATTCCGCTTCCCTACCTATTCTCGACATGCCCTACCCGTTCTCAACTCCACATTTCTAACCCGTCTACCTCCTACTCTATACTGTATCCCTTTCACAGCTATCTGAAAATTCAGTTATTCACAGTTAAATTTAAATTTTAAACAATAACTAATTATAAATAAATCAATGCAATTAAGTCTATCCGTTGTATTTATAATAGTTTAATATATAAAAAGAATACAAAAAAAGTCAAAATATATTTTTTAAAAAACGAAACGTTTGCATTGATCTTTTCCTCTTAAAAGCTCTCAAAATTGTAAGAGACTGCCCAAATACTCAAATCCATTAATATAAATGAAATATTGAACATCATCCATCGTACGTTCAATATAGAATTACACTTCTGGATTGCAGATTTATTAGTAGTACTCTCGATTTTAAAACAGAATTTACTTTTACTACCAGCGTACTTTCCCTTTTCACGGCCTACCCTTATTACGTCACAGTTAGTGAGTGAGCTTAGGTATTTCCTCACTTTGTTAATAATCCCCACGTTTTCTATTGTCAATACTTATTTATAGTAACATCCGTATTGTTTCTGATGTTAAAGTTCGAAAGTCAGTACAGGTAATTTTATATACATAGAAAAAATAAATTAACTCACTAATTGTCAATTTTAATTAGGAATCGCGAGGCTCTATTCAAATACATAGAAATTATTCTTTAAATATTGTACATTGTATAGAATAGAAGACTATAAAAAACTGTTGGTTAAAAAAAAAAAAATAATAAAATAAACATTGGATGAATTAAGTTTTAACAAGTAGAATATAATAATAATTAATTTATCCGATTAATATATTATAAATAATTGTAATTTATCCGATTTAAATAGTTTACATTTTAGAATTTGTTTGTACACTTTCGTATGTGCAGCCACCGAATACGTTGTTTTGATTTGGATTATAATCGACCCTAAAACGCACAATAATAAAAGGAATATGTGGACCAAATTTTAATCTCTTATTTATTTATTTTTTTCTCCTGTAACCACCTCTTATTGACGTACTTAATCACCGTATATTTCGATCCCTCGATATAATGGCCTTAGCTTGGGTCAAAAAATCAAAAACCATATAGATATGTTATGTAATAGCTATTTACGTAGCTAGAGCAGTAAGGGCGTTATTACAGGCCGAGGGCGAAGTTTGAAAGCACGAATGCGTAGCACGAGTGCGTCATGGCGCTTACTGCTCGTGGTGCCTACACTATTTTATCGCCCACCACATGTAAACTAATTACTATACATGCAAACTATTTTATCGTAATCTTCAAAACAATAAATGCATATTAGGTTACATCTGTACCAAAACAAACCGCAGTTATATAAATATTGATTGTTAAAATTGAACAGCTGACGCTTAGAACTACTAGCGCTTCCTGCACGCCGCGGACGCTTCTTGAACTAGCGGCCTGTAATGTAAAAATGCATGCTTTATTTTTACAGGTCCTAGGGCTGTAAAATAGAATTTTACCGTCCGTTCAGGATAGGAATGTTTACAGGTGGTGGGCGATAAACTCGTTTACATCTGTATCACCAAAATAAATTATTTAAGGTTTCGCTTACCTGGAGTTGGTAGACACTGAATCTTTCCTGTTGGGAAAATGATATTCCTCATGTTTTCTTGATCTTCAAAATACTCTTCGACATACGCAGGAAGATTCCCGGGGTATGTGAAGTCCGTGCCGAACGTATCCCATAGCTGTTTTATCTGGGTACCGAACTTGTTACTGAGATTCTCTGAAAATAACAAAAAAAAAACAAGTTTTTATCAAGTACGATTAATTTATGAACAAAAAAGATTTTTTTTTTTTAAAAATAAATTAGCAAAATCTATCAATACTATAAATGACTATCTTGAATTAATGAGGCGAGTATAATTTTTCTTAGAGATACCTAAGTGCTAGCTACAACATTTCATGGTCATATCCAGTAGTTTCAGAGATATCGTGATGCTTCAGTCAGCCAATCAATGGATATTACGGTATCCCTAGAATTAATTTCAGTATGTCTTTGAAATTCGGAAGTTAACTTCCTATTATGATATGAATAACTGAAAATGGTTTCAAACGGCTATAAAGATGGCTGTCAAATATGTTTTTATAGTCATAAGTCCTCTCACTTACATAACTATCGCTACAATGGGAAGAGGGAAAGGTGGATAAAATGAACTAATTTAATGATTATAATCTAGGATTTATATATTTATGCGGACATGCCAAAAACTGAAACACCTTCCCATCGTGCATCGTTTGCACAGTGGCTAGAGCACTGCAGTAAATTTGCAAGAAGTTAAAGCACTACGAAATAAGTCTTTCCCGAAAATAAACACCTTAGCTTTATCGACTTACTTAAAAAAACTTGTAACTAAGATAAAACAAAACAGTGTTGATGCTTTAAACAAAATGTTAAATGTCTAATTTAGGTAGTATTAAGATGGAGAAGGTGGTAAGTAGACGGGTTGATGGAGAACATAATTCTTAACATAGCCTGAGTTCAATAACTTAGACTTTATTTTCAAACTCGCGTGCACAGTTATGACGCTCATTAAGTCGTTTCTCTTGTAAAATGTGAAGAAGTTGCATGACAGAATAAACCGTGTAATAAAAGATAACTCAAAATGGTGAAATCCGGCTATCTAAAGAGGGATATTAGTAAGTTCTTCATTTAAACATCAGGGTCAAACTTCCAGGTCAAACAATTTACAGGTCATTAAGGAAAGCTTTAATTCGGTTTCATTTTTTATCTGTTTATTTTGACATTTAAAAGAGAGGTTTCAAGGATTTGTTTTCGTTTAGATACAAAAAGAAAATATGCAAATATTTTTAACAACTCTTTTTTAAGAATCAATAAACATAATTTCCTTTTAACAACCGGGTTTGGGAACGATCGGCTACTTCTAACTCACTAAAACGAAATAAGAAAAAACAGGGCATATGTTTTGATTAGTTGAATAAAACATTTTGCTTTGCGGTACTAACTACCCGCTGGTTTGATTTGATCAATGCATTATTAGTACATTGTAAACCCAATTAGACAGATAGTTTATCAGATTTGTACCAACTGCTCACTGACTGTAAACTTCTTCTAGTTTATATTCCCTCTTTAATAGGAGTGTGATTGTAAAAAGCCAATAATATATTTAAGACCCAGTTTGTTACAAATTATTTAGATTTTCTTCTTTTTTTTCTACGTAAAGGAGAGGTCCTAGGATGCTGCCCTGAGGTACTCCCCCCCCCCCCCCCCTCTTACAGGGTAGATAGCAAAAAAAAGGACCCAAGACTTACACGAAAGAATATGTCAGTAAGGTAGGACTTATTGATATTAACAAGATAAGAGGTGAACGTTAGGATGTCATTGAACTTCCACAGCAAGCTAGTATGCCATAATCTATCAAAAGCTTGTGACTCGTCTAAGAACAGCAGAACGGTACTTTTTATTTTCGAAGGAGTAAGCAATGACATCAACTATGCTATGAAATTATTGGATAATGGAGTGTTGGGAAGAGAAACCCAATTGGTGGTCTGAAAGGAAATCTGAGAAAATTGGAATCAGTCTTCGAAGAAGGAGTTTCATAGGATTTAACTCATTAATGGGAGATGTCATAGGTCTATAGAAGGAAGGTGATGATGTTTAGGGAAGAAGGTTTTGGAACCATTACCATGGTTGCAAATTTCCACCCTGTGGGGAAGTGTTTTTTTCTTAGAATGGAGTTAAAGACGTTGGTGAGGAAAACATGCCTTTCTTAGGAAGGTTTTTAAGGATTTGTGATATGATAAGGTCGTAGCCAGGAAATTTTCTTGATTGGAGTTGTTTAATAGTGAAAATGACATCGAGGAATTGAAGGCTTTTGGAGGGGAAAATAACAAGAAGGGAATGAAGGCCACCGATTATTAGAGTTACATGGTCTGGGTCAATCACATCACGATGTTGGGAAAAATTTCAGTTAGGTGCTAAGCAATGACTTCCACCTTCTCTGTTGCCCAAGAGTTGTCAAGATTTTGGAGTGGGGAAGGAGTCGTCAGGTCATGTTCTATAAAGATTTGTCACTATCCGTAGGGTTTGATGTGAATTCTGAAAATCTGTCATCCTTGTATTGTTTCAGTAAGTTGTCTTTGAATGTTATTGTAAGTATGTTTGTCTGATGGTTATTGAGTTTCTTGCCACAGGCACATTGAGTTTCTTGTTAGTCGGTAAACTTTACGTAGTGTCACATTGTAAACATAAGGTATTGCTGAGTCTAAAATTGAAGTCAGTAACGTGTATAATCACTATTAAAACTACCGAATTTCCTACTTAAATTCACAGTGAAAGTGCTGTTTTATGACATTATTTCTCAGTCGTAAAATTTTAATTAATAGATAACTGATTAGATTGAACTACTTGAAACTTGAAAAGTTTGTTTACATTCAGACAGAAAGCAAGAGGTTATATAAGCAAGGTTTTATAACCTGCGCGCCGTAAACCTTCCCATTAACCACCAACCCACCAACCTACATGACACAAACACAATACTATACGCTCCTCAGATTGCCGTCTCTTTTTGTGGACCTTTAGCTATTGTCCTTTCCCTACGATTATAACTCCCTCAACGAATTACTGGCAATAAAAAAAATTGTCTTGTGGTGTGTGTCGAACTCACGAAGAATCGCTAGTGACTAAAATTATGACTCCTTCTGGGGCGCTCAGCAATCGTTGCCAGCGACTATTGCTAAAGTCGCTCAGCTGGAAAAACATGGAAACATGCCAACCCAGAAGAGGAGTCCTCAGCGATAGTCGCTGGGCGACCATCGCTGAGAGTACTGTCCTATCGATGGAGTCGCGTCAAGGAAAACATATACCTTAAGTCAATAAGTATAATTAAAGATATAAATTTATATAAATCCTAATGTTATAATTAAATCACCACTATTTAATGAAATAGCATAAATTTAACAGCAATAGGTAGATAGGTAGGGATAGGTATTACAGATTTTGCTTTTTTCAATTTTTTTTATTTTACAAGAGATGGATTTTTTTTTTTCCATTATCTTCCTTTTGGGCTGTAAATCAAAGATAAGGGGTTTTTGGGGTCACTGATTAGAATTTTAAGTATAAAACAAACAAATGACAACCTTAGGATGACGGTACTAAAGAGGTAACGACTGTTACGGTGTAAGTAAATAAATATACTGTTAAACGAAAAAAGAAATCACGTAGAGATAGAGTGATTTCAGTGAAAACCCCTTACACAATATTGTAACAATAAAGGAAGGAATAAGCTACTAGAACGCTTGTTTTCTCAAGGAAAAAGGAGAATCACAAAAGCATAAATAAGGAAAACACAACAGTTCTTGAAGTAAAAAGGTCAATGTGCCTAAGGGCATTGTTATGGTTAGACCTATATACAATAAACCTTTCCATAACACTTCCAGTTATATTACTTTTACTCTATAAACCTGTTATTCTACATTGAACTTAAAATATATTTTGACAAATAATTCTATTAAACGCCTAACATGTTTAACTGAACTGAATTTGTACCATGAAATGATAATATAAACACACTGGGAAACAAAAAACAACAGTTGAATAATTGGGAATTAATTCCTTGGCATTTTTATAGGGTTCTTTGATCTCATACAGACCTTATAAATGTAACTCATGAATAAGAATGGGTTTACACAGCTTGCGTGTCGAAAATTCTACTTGTTTGATACTATTGTAGCGTTCCTCGTTTTATAATGTGCTACTTCCTGTTTATAATTCTTTAATGGCCTTTAAAAATTAGATTATAAATAAGAATATGAGTTTAAAGGAATTCGGATTTTTTTGTCAATACAATAGAGAGTGTTTATAATTAAGAGAGGTCATGCATATATTTGTTAAGTTCTTCAGGGTTGCTTGGATAAATCCAGAAAATTAGGATAGACTCGAGGAAGATTGTAGCGGAATTTTTACAATCTCAAAGACAATTTCCCATTTTCTATATAGTAATCAGATAAAACACGAAAAAAAACTTACGTAATTGAGGCCAAATATCAGTCATGCTTGAATTCCACAGACTCATGTCGAACTCGTTGTCCGTAGGGAAGAGGACTGATTCGTGTACCCTAGGAGGAAACTTGGTAGGTATACCAGACGGCACCAGAGGAAGGAACGCACAGCAGTGATAAGCGTACGATAACACCAGGGACTGGATCCTTGGAAACATCTCCGGCTCAGGAAACACTCTCAGCTTGGGATTATTGAACGTCTTCAGGTGAAGCAGCCTATCCAACCCGTCTGTTGGCAATGTCGGGAATATGTTATTTCCCAAATTCCTGTAAAATCAATTATAAGTGAAACATTACTAATGAGTTTCCATAGTTTAATAGATATTATTTCAATCCACTGCATATTAATTAATAAGAATTAAACAGGAAGCCAAGAAAAAGGCGAAGATTCGTACATTCATTTAATAGACTCATGGTTATTAGTAGTGGTAGTGGTTAGATGGAAGGACGAACCACTTGTTCGAACCTAGCAATTCGGCCACACTGGACCCATTTTACTAGCCCCGAGGTGGAGAGTTCCAGCCACTTCACGCATCCTACCTGTACATGGTTAAGTAGCTGTACCTGACTCATGGTTAAGTCATTGTCCATAAGAAATAGGATTGTGCTATGTTTAATATATTTTAATCTTTCATTTTTAATGGTACAGCTGTGCTGGACTTGGCTACTAACGTGCCCACATATTATTTCCTAAAAGAAGGTGTCTGCGATTAAAATAATGTCTAAAGAGACAAAATTAAATGGTATACAATTAATGTGACTATATACAGGGTGACTGGCGATAAAGTTTGGAAAAGATCTAGGGCGATAGTACACTTCATACGGAACAAAAATCACCATATATACCATAGGTCAATTCTTATCCGTTCTCCCACTAGATCAAAATTACCGAATTTTCAAAGGGGTGTCGTCATTGCCTCATAAATCGAATTGTTGCTCCTAAAATATGAATGCTAGAATAATGACATTATTATCGTTGGAAAGCTTAGAAAATTACCTAAAAGAAAAGAAATCTTAATTTCTTTAATTCAGATTAGCATTTGCGTATTCATGCATTTTGAGTATTCATTTTTATCGAAATTATTGAGAATTTTTTTATTATTTTATTTTTTTGGTGGTGGCAAAACTTACAAACCAGTGTAGGTGCATTCAGTACACTTTCTGGAAAACTTCCTCATTTACTTACCTTTCAAAAAGTATTCATAACTTTACCCATTTATTTGGCCATATTTTGAGTAATAACCGATGGAAGTTAGAAAAATGATTGTAAAATCCAGAAAAATACGAAGTTTATAAAAATTTTAAACTTTGAGTGTCCGCCATTTTGGAACGGTAGAAGATAGAAAGCTCAAGTTTGCGGCAAATGTTTTCTTTTTTTAAGCCCTTTCCAAAAATGTATAATTTTATGGGTGTCCCAATTTAAAATTCCTAAGTTGAATTCCAAAGGAGATATTAAGCCGTTTCCGGACGTAGATCCCCCTTAGATTGCTGTGTGGTACGTATTTTTCTGATATTTAGAATAATTTTTTTCAATCGGTTATTTCTCAAAATATGGCCAAATAAATGGGTAAAGTTATGAAAACTTTTTCAAAGGTAAGTAAATGAGGAAGTTTTCCAGAAAGTGTACTCAATGCACCTACACTGGTTTGTAAGTTTTGCCACCACCAAAAAAAAAAATAAATAAATAAAAAAATTCTCAATAATTTCGATAAAAATGAATACTCAGAATATGCTAATCTGAATTAAAGGAATTAAGATTACTTTTCTTTTAGGAAATTTTCTAAGCTTTCCAACCATAATAATGTCATTATTCTAGCATTTATATTTTAGGAGCAACAATTCGATTTATGAGGCAAGGACGACACCCCACGAAAATTCGGTAATTTTGACCTAGTTGAAGAACGGTTAAGAATTGACCTATGGTATATATAGTGATTTTTGTTCCGTACGAGGTGTACTATCGCCCTATATCTTTTCCAAACTTTATCGCCAATCACCCTGTATATCTACAAGCATTCGCCCCGCGCTTCGCGCGGGGTTCAGGAAATATATAGCTAGGCCACACCTAAAACTAAAACGAAATCTTAAAACAAATACTATTTTACCAGAGACCTTCAAATGCCTTTTTGCCATACTAAAATGCCACATTATGCCCATTTTTCGGTAAAAAGCCACATTTTGCCAATTTTTGGTAAAATGCCACGCTTTTTGCCATACTTTGCCAAATTTAAAAATGTATATTTTGCATATTTCGGGCATTCTTGCATATAATTGCATATTTCCAGCATAAGTGCATAGTATTGCATATTTTCCCATAAATATTCTACTTTTTTGTTAGAAATTTCCACTAAGGTGCATACTTTATATAGTTTTTCTATTCAAACATATATTATTTAGGTACGAAAAACTTTAAGGAAATAGAAGACATTCACTGTCTAACGGTGCAAGTAGACCCCCTGTCCTATAAGCTTCTCAAGGACAGGGGGTTTACCAGTCCCTACTGGTTGGTACCCTAAGCAGGCTTGATTTCTTGTTTTTGGACTTAATTCCTGTCAAAGCTACCGCTGACGATTCATAGAGTGCTGCTTATTATCGGATTAAAATGGCTTTGTTACCTAAATGAATGCACAACACGTGCATTAGAATATTACATTAAGGTCATAGAGGGCTCGAAGAATCGGAAAATCTAACCCCAGCTGATGTCACTGCCGTAAAATATGTTCCAGAAGTGTGGTGCGACGTTGAGACAATTTTTTCACATTTCAAAATGGTTCTTTGCGACCGCAGACGAAATTTTAAGATTACAAATTTACAGAAAGTCTCAGTTTTTCAGACAAATTTTCGTTCTTATTCGTAAATTTAAACAATTTATACAAAAGTTATTGCTTTAAAAATATAGTCAATAACTTTATTTTTGGTGGTTATTATCTTTAAGTGCATATAGATCCGAACTCTACTCATCACTGGTCAATGTGGGTCATTATCATTATAGGCTATTGTAAATTGTAATAAAGTAGTTAATATGACTCAAGTTGCACGATTGAATCTCCCTTTTG
>KZ651594.1:7300-25399 GCA_001010745.2 Gerris buenoi | reverse complement strand
TTTTTTTTTTTTTTTTTTTTTTTTTTTTTTTTTTTTTTTTTTTAAAGGGCCCTGGACCACCTGGAGTTCCACAACCACCAGTTGGAGCATGTGCAGGCTTGTCACCGGACTAAAACCGTCGGGAGCTCCCCACCCACGGTTTATGTGAAGTTGGTTCGTGTGTAGCACTGTCGGCCAACTCCTCAACCCGACAAAGATTTTCGGGGAGTTTGGTTGTGTTGGGTGGTCGTGTGTAGAGATTGCCTCGACAAGGATTGTCAGGGAGTTTAGATGTGTCGGGTCGTGTGTAGAGATTGCCCCGACAAGGATTGTCAGGGAGTTTGGTTGTGTCGGGTCGTGTGTAGAGATTGCCCCGACAAGGATTGTCAGGGAGTTTGGTTGTGTCGGGTCGTGTGTAGAGATTGCCCCGACAAGGATTGTCAGGGAGTTTGGTTGTATCGGGTCGTGTGTAGAGATGGCCCGACAAGGTCTTATGCTTATATAAGTTAATTCTCATGAAAATTAATCATAGGACATCAATGTAACTAGTTATTTTGTCATTTTATAAATAATGGGGCTTATGATTACGGGTCGAAACGTCTAATTTCTAATTAAAACGTTCTAAAATTAAAACGTCTAACGTTTTAATTTCCACACCTAAAGATCCATAAACTATAGTTACAGTAGTCACCGCTTAATGTGATCACGGTTAATGTTATCAACCGCTTAGTGTGATCAAAATGGCTTGGAACAGGCCCGCCCAATACCAATGCATTATAAATTATCCGTTTATTGTTATCAGTATATCGTTTATTATAATCAAAGTCAGGTCGAAATCGTTAAATTTGTTTATATAATTTTCGAGGAAACTACTACAGCTGCGGCACACCGAGAAGCGTTTTGTCAAAACACCCAGGATTCTCAGAAATTATACCTCACGCCACATTTCTCTTCCTTTATATTACTACACAGACATAGAACATGTAAACATCCATTTCTCCCCCTATTTCTACGACATTTCACTTAGACAGAGATCAGTTGTTGTTTTAAATGTTTTTGTCTTTCAATCTTTAGTCAAATTAACATTACATTTATACAAGTTCGAAGTCGATTAGTTTTGTTATAAAAACTGTTAAAACAAAGAATGAGTGCTTCAAAACGTCGTGATCTCAGTTTGTAGGAGAAGTTATGAGCCAGCGGAAAGCCGCAATTAAATTTGAAACTTTCTCAGCCATTGCTGAATAAACTTCTAAAACAACAGAAGGACATCGGAATTGTCTCTTTAAAGAATGAGAACCAAATTTGCAAAAGAAAACGGAGAGGACAAGAAGAATATGTTGAGTGTTGAGTGTGCCCTAAAAGAATGGTTTCTGAGAAAAGAATCCAAGAGAATGAATTTGTTTATTTTTTATGTGTACGTAATAAACAGTTTTTTTTATAACTGCCTCCGGTAGTGCCTTTTGCGCTTATTATTTTATTTTTTCCCCCATCCGCTTCAGTGGCTATGGCTGTTGGCGGGAATATCGGAATTTTCTAGTGTTATCTTCTATTTATATTTTGATCCAATAAAAACATAGGTAATAAAAGCTTAAGCAATGAGATTTTGCTTACTATTATCAGTCGGTTAATGTGATCACTAGGCCTTGGTCCCAAAGTGATCACATTAAACGGCGACTACTGTATTATTATATTACAATTACAAAGGTGCTGACTTCAACACATTTTTGATAATTTAAAAATGATCACCAACCTTTTTAATTCAATATAGGAGACAAAAGAAAGAGAACACCCTTTCTTACCCATTTCAGACGACCCCTACAACTCAATTTAATAAAATTAAATCTGCTGTAAATTCTTTGTTTTCTTGAAAAAAAATCAGTGGCACGATGAATTTGAATTGGACTCAAATATTTGTGTGGTTCTTTACTGTCTGAAAAATAGTTTTAGAGCTAAATAATTTTCCATCTCCACTTCCTACATTTAATTAATGTAGCCATCATGACCCCTATGCATTTTTTTTTTCTTTTTCAGAGGTTGAATTTATTGGCCAATAAAGAAAGCCTGTTTCGATTACATTTTTCCAGCCTATAGAACCACTTTTTTTAAAACTAGGTCCGACAAATTGAATTTTTATTTTTTTAACTCCAGATGGTCATAGTAATGAATTTCGACAAAAAAATGTTAAATGTTGTTATAAATAAAAGTTACGCTTTATAAATAGGTAATATTTCACATATATTCTACGGGGAACAGCTTCCTAAATACAAAATTTACTACAGCTAAAAAATAAAAAAATTAAAAAAATTAAAAGGGATTTTACAGAAGTGAAAAAAAGACGATCTCTTTTATATTTATCATTGTAGCATTATAATTCAAAAAATATTTTATTATTTATGTGAAAAGACTATTTGATATAATTTTATTTTTAAAAAGAGTGACTAGCTAGCCGATATTTGACAGCTAAAGGATATGTTCCTCACATCTATCCATTATTTATAGAGTTTCAAAAAATATTTTTCAGAGGAATAAATTTTCATTTTTAACGCTAGATTTGCAAAAAAGCCAATTTTCACTGGAATAAAGGGATATCAATAAAGTTTCTGACACCATCCAATTGGAGATTTTTATCGTCTTTATTTTTCAAGGAGATGTTAAAAGTTCACATGCTATTTCAAGTTTAAGAACTGTTTTTGGATAATAGATTTATAGTTTAATATCATAACTGTAATTTTTTTTTTTTTTTTTTTCATTTTAAGTTACAAGTTAGCTGACGGATTTCGTTTGTTTATCATCAAAAATAGTTTTTAAAGCTGCAATTAAGCGAACAAATGGAATTTTAAATTTAGAAATAATACGTTCTAACGAAACATCATCCGTTATGATATAACACAATTCATTTTTTTTTCTAAAAAAGGGGAACAATGTTCCTTCATATACAATTCGCGGGATAACTAAAAAGATAGTATTAATTATCTCTTCATGCGACCACATTCTTGTGGCCATTAATGACCAATAAAAATTATTCTACAATTTCCTTCGTCAATGCAGGAGCTAGAATGTCCGTGTGGCTTAAGTTACTTGTCAGGTCTTCGGCCATCAATTTATCAAGGGCGACACGAAGTCGTGGGTATAATCCCGCGCCATGATTCTCTCATTTACATAGCTCACTAATGATCACACCATACTCACTTCGGTTTTACATTGTACATAGGATGTCTAAAGTGGTTAGAACTCTCTTCTACGGGGATATTAAAAATGGGACCAATAAGGGCCGAATTGCTCATTCTCAGGTTCGTTTTTGCCGTCTAACAACTATCGCAATCCTTTGTCGACACTCGGCTAAAGTAAGAAATTTTACGTATTTTGATTGACCCAAGGGATCTTAATACTTGTGTGCGTGAAGGTAATAATGAATAAGTGAAATCTTAAGTAAAGGTGTGATAAAATTTCTTGTATTGAGTAACAATTGAGATGAAATCACATGTGAGGCGAAACTAATGTTAGGACACTATCATGACTTCGAATACTTAACTTGAGTAGAAATGTGATTAGAACTGGTCTTGGATGGGGTAGAATGTAACAGAAACTGTGGATGATTATAAAAATGATAAGGAATAATAATAAGTAGGGGGAAATAAGAGTCAATGGAGGTAAGGTTATTAGAGCTAAATAGCTGGAGGAGCTAAAGAAAGGGAGAATTTGAAGAAGGTGGTAATCCCTCCTACTAGGTAGCGATACTTACTGAACGACGAAGGATCACGGCCACCTTACATACATCAAGTAGGTATGTACTTATTATAGCAGAGCCAAAGAAAGGAAGAATTTGAAGAAAGTGGTCACTTCTACTAGGTAGCTCTACTTACTAAGGGATTACTATGAACTAAGGGATCACGACAACTTTAAATATCTACTTGATGTTATCAGATGATCACATCAAGTAAGTATGTATTAATTTAATACATACTCATTTTACACTGTGTAAAATATGTCTCACCTCTTTGGAGTTCTAACTCACTAGTTATGTGGGTATTTAGACCTAGGTTTCAAGCGAGTTGCAGTACTTTATCCACTCGGCTACGCCTGTCCTCTTATACAATTATCAAAGAAATAATCGAAGGCGTTATGTATCAAGCGCACAACTATCCCTACATTTGAACCATATAAAAATCAAAATTATATAAAATGCCTAGGTAGTTCATATGTTTACAAAAAATATCAATTATTTTAAACGCATCAACTGCGTTTGTTTGGAACACTCCAACGAAAGTCAACGTTTTTGTTGGAACAAAAGAATGTCATCTTTTTTTTAGTGTTCCGTATAATCAGATACTTAAATAAGCACAAATAACTTAATTCGTAAAATAATATTATTTTCTTTAAGAATGAAGAATATAGTTAGGAATAAAAAGAAAGACACGTCCCGTCTTAAAAATGAAATTATTGTGCAAAACCCTATTTTGCTTTAACTTCTTTTCCACTTGTCACAAATGGTATTTTTTCGAAGCCAGTGATACGCGGTGAAGTATTAAATATCCTGTCAACCTTTTACCTTTACCTCAACTCTAAATTCTACACTGTCTTTATTTCATACATTTCTACTATGACAACTGTCACCACAAGTAGATAGTCTTTCTTAATTTCTAAATCAACTGACTCCACTGCTTATTGATACATCATTTAAGTCGGTCGTCTTTCTTCATTCCTAAATGAACTGGCTCCACTGCTCATTGATACATTTAAGTTGGTCGTCTTTCTTAATTCCTAAATCAACTGACTCCACTGCTCATTGATAAATTCAAGTGGTTTGTCAATCTTAATTCATAAATCAACTAACTCCACTGCTCATTGAAAAATGTAAGTCGTATGTCTTCCTTAACTCCTAAACTAACAACTGACTCTACTGCTCATTGATGCATTTAAGTCGGTCGTCTTTCTTTATTCCTAAATCAACTTACTTCACTGCTCATTGATACATTCAAGTCATATGCCTTTCTTAATTCCTAAATCAACTTACTTCACTGCTCATTGATAAATTCAAGTCTTATGCCTTTCTTAATTCCTAAATCAACTTACTTCACTGCTCATTGATACATTCAAGTCATATGCCTTTCTTAATTCCTAAATCAACTTACTTCACTGCTCATTGATACATTCAAGTCGTTCGTCTTACTTAATTCCTAATTCAACTCGACTCCACTGCTCATTGAAACATTTAAGTCGTATGTCTTACTCAATTCCTAAATCTCCACAGTTCATAGATGCATTTTAATAATATGTCATTCTTAATTCCTGAAGCAACTGCCTCCACTGCTCATTGATACATTAAGTCGTAGTTCTTTCATAATTCCTAAATCAACCCTCTCCACTGCTCATTTATACATTCATGTTTTTCCTCTTTGATAAAGTGTTTTTGATACTAATGTTGATAAAATATGTATTAGGACCTTAACAATTAAAAATATACCTAATTGAGACCAATAAAGTTATCGANTAAATTCCAAGTTCACGTTTACGCGAGCGTTGCGCGTGAACGCTTGAACGGATAACGTTGCCTAACGAACTCCAGCGGCCCTCGATTGGGCGTCGGGGTCGAAATACCTACAGTGTCTTCTCCTCGGTTTACCTTATAACTGCCAGTTACGCCCTTATTTTTTTTCCAAACCGGGTGGCCACCAGGGCCTCCCGTAGCCCGTAGCGCCTTTCTCCAACTTGGGCCTTAACATCTACATTTTCACCGCATTCTTTTTTTTATTTCATAACCTTAAATTTTTAAGGTTGTCGCAGCTTAAAAGTGCCGCCCTTCAAAACCTGTCGCCTTGGGCTATAGCCCTTCCAGCCCCCCTGTAAATGCGGCCCTGGTTGACATCTATTTCTTACACAAATTTCTAACTTTTTTTTTTTTTTATTTATTTATTTATTTATTTTTATTCGGGGGAGATTGCGTCAAAGAATTTGTGAATTCCACAGTTTAAAACCATCGCGGTTATAACTATTGCAGGAGTTGTTGATAGAAGTTATATTTGAAACAGTTTCCGAAGAAGTTATAATTCTTGAAGGAGTTGCTGATATTAAGAATCGTTTACAAATGTAAATCATTGCAACATTCGAAATTGTGCGATATATAAAATCTATTACTTTTTTATTATTATCAGAATCTGGCAGCAGAAGGCTACGTTTATATCATTACATTAAGTTACAATTGGTAAGAATCTGATGATCTTACTTCGTTAGATTGTATAATAAGTAAATTTAAGTTCTAGAAACTATCTTTTAAAATAATTAAGCGATAAGATTTGCTGCCAGAATTAAACAAAGTAGATAAGACATCAAAGATAGATGTGATTCCTCAGTGGTATTACAAAGTTAGAGAAGACCCACTTCACCTAAATAAAATAAAGATATTATGATCTAAAGCCAACGCTTTTTAATCAATTTTGGATGTTCATATACGACCCTTGTACTTATTTAATTCAAAAATACTTGTTAAAAAAGAAAGGAAAGTATGTCTTCAAATGTTTTAGTAGATCTAATTTTTATATTATTATATTATTTTAAGTTTAGAATTATTCGATATTAGCAAAAGAATTTTGTGGCAAACAACAAATTAAAAACAACTAAAAATACTTTGTATTAACATCCCTAGTTTATGCATGATAAGTGGGAATGTAACATCTAACTTTTGATTCAACATCAGTAAATAAATCCCTTAATGTAAAAATACATTGTGTTAACTAACATCACTAATTTATCTATGAGAAGTCGGAATGTAACATTCAACATCAGTAAATACATCCCTTATGACCATCTTTGTAGTAACATTTGATTCAACATCAGTAAATAAATCCCTTTTGAACATCTTAGTAGTAACATTTGATTCAACATCAGTAAATAAATCCCTTATGAACATATTAGTAATAACATTTGATTCAACATCAGTAAATAAATCCCTTTTGAACATCTTAGAAGTAACATTTGATTCAACATCAGTAAATAAATCCCTTATGAACATCTTGGTAGTGAAACTCCAAATCCACGTACGTATTTCTTTTAACGGAGCAAGCGTGTCCGTGTGCTTGAGTCGTGTATCACGTCTGTTCGGTCAAATGAATCAAATGCAGCACACGATCGTGAGAACCTACAAAGGGATCCAAGGGATATACATAGGAATTCAGGTGTCTTACTTATTTACATTGCTCACTAATGATCACGCCATACTCGCTTCAGTGGTACATTGCAGAGAGGTATGAAGAGGGAAGTGGCTCAAACTCTCTACCACGGGATTAGTTAAAAGGGCCTCAATAAGGCCTAATTACTACGTTCGACAAGTGGTTCGCCCAATCTGTCTAATACTAAGGAGTTACCACTAGCACATGATTGTATTATATCCCTAATGATGCTATTAGTAGTGAGAACCAACTAATCCAACCTAACATGCTTTAAGTTACCACGATTTTACTTTACATTTGATATGAAATTCTCAATAGTTAAAAACCCTAATAATACTAATTTAAGGGGATTGGCCAAGCCGAGATCTAAGCATTTTTGCTATTCCTCTGAAATTTAAGTCACAAAACAGACTATTTCGTTCTATTTTCAAACATGTAAAACATATTTCACACTGTGATCACCACGAGATGCGTAGAGTGGTCGATCCACTTATGTCCTGCCATAATATAATGTTATGTAGATCGTGAAGGTAGTTGTAGTAGTAGGTAGTAGTAGTAGTAGTAGACAGGAAGGAAGAACCACTTATTCGAACCTATTGATCAGGCCACATCAGGCCCATTTTACTAACCCCACTCCGTGGTGGTGTTCAAGCTACTTCCCATATTATATTCTGCATATTCTGACGCCGAAACGGGAATGGTGTGGTCATCAGTGAGCTATTCAAATGAGCATCACGGCGAGGGATCGAACTCACGACCTTGATTTGTTTATTGATAATTGGGCGAGAGCCTAGACCTCCTCGGTCACGCTGGATTCCCGATCGTGAAGGTAAAGAAACGGCGAAATAAAAATCTAGACGAATTGAAAGAAAATGCACTAGTCTTTTGATGTTTTGAGTCAGCAGTAGTATTTTTAAAAATAATATACTTCAAACCTCTTTTAAGAGAGTTTTGCTAGAATTAAACCTACTTCCTTATAAACAACATTTACAATCCACAGTCTGTGTTCATTAAATGTTTATTAAAAAGTCATTTGTTGGTTAAAAAACTCCCATAAAAAAACGCTTAAATATACCGAAAAAAGGATCCTTAATAAAGAAAAAAGGATTTAGATGAGGCATAAAAACCACAGTTGGATATATAAAGTTTTGAGTTAGTTTATTTTAGTGTAAAATGGTTTGTTTCAGCAAAAGATAAAGGATCGGGAAAAGAAATCCCTAAGATGCTATTACCAGGGATATCCACCGATCCCTATGTGCCAATCTATACCTATATATTACATGATTTGCCTCTAAACCTAAATATTCCATTCTCTCCTTTCTACTTTCCTCTCTTTCAACAAGGGTCACTTTTAAGTCACTTTATATCCTATATTTACTCTATACATCTAATAACTTTATCAAGAAGCAAACAAGGTTTCTTTGTTTGCTTCCTTCCGTAAATGTAATAAGGATTAACCATTAAAAGTTATGAGTAGACGGTCTGTTTCTTCGCAAGTAAATTATTTTTAGTTTTCACTCTGCAAAAAGTTTAATTATTTTTTATGAATTAACGCGGTTGAATCAACTAAACAAATTAGATGATAGAAATGGTATTAGTTTTCTGTCTAACGTTAGTTTTCCCATTACAACATTATACAGGTTTTTCAATAAGTCTCATAATGACGTTCTTAGTCCCAAAACTTGATTGGTTATTAAATCTTACGGGGTGAAATAAAATTTACAACATTCATACTTTCAGCTAACACATACTGTGCCACGCTGTTAAACATGATTAACTAAAAATTGGTTAAAATAATCGAATTCATCATAATTTAGCAACCATTATACGAGAAACATTACCGACGCACTGACGGCGTGCACAGTTTATCAACATAAATACCTAGCTTGCCATTTTTACACACTTTACATCTCACGGTTGTGTAAAGAATTATGCGTGTGTTCCACACAAAAGTAGATCACAACTACTCTAAGCATTGTTATAAATATTTTTTATCTGACACTATTTTTTTTTTAAGGATGTAGGTTATATAACTAGATAAAATGTCGGTCCGCAATAGCTAAGAAAAACTTGCTCACCTATTAGTTTATATTTACTTATTCTGTGTTTCCCATTTATAAGTTTTCGAGTTCTCGTAGGTGGATTTAATCAACATTTATCATACAAATAACTTCTCCTCGGCGGGGAATCAAACCCGGCCTCTCTCCGTCTGCGTTTGAACTAGATTTTCTCTGGGTAAACAGCTTACATCGTTAGATTCCGTATTTTTTTCCAGAGTTTTTTGAGGGTAGCGCCCCTAGCGCCTTCCAAATTCGGAGGCAAAATTAATTTCTCGATTTCGCCTGGGGGAAGGAATTTTCTGAACAAGTATGCCAAATTTTTTTGGGACTCATTTTTTCAGGGACCTCAAACGTGTAAATCAATCAAAAACTAAAAATTGAAATTTTTCGTCCTTACAATACTTTCTTTTTATATGAGAAAGTAAAAAGTTAATACTATAATCGGGAATTATCAGGAGTGTTATTTTCGACCTCTTATATGACTGTTTTTAATTTATTTTTAGATCCACTCTATGACTGGAGTTAACTGACTAAACTTTGCTTTAGTCAGTTTTAGATCGGTATTAGACGAATAATTTTGGGGACGAGTTCTTATAATTATAATACTAAATAATTAGATTAGTCAATGAATTATTCTTGGAGTTAAAAGTTCTCAGATGTTCTAATACGTAATTTAGAATTTAAAATTATTGTAACTAGATTTTTCGATCACAACAGCTTGCCCTAGGAGGAATAGAGTTACTGCATAATTAAAATTCACCTGGTTCTTCTAACCTTTTAGCTAAACCTTATTGTAATTAATAATTAATGGGATAATCTACCTGGGGTGGTAGATTAAATATGTTGGTTTACAGGAAATTCCACGCTACTGTACGCTTTTACCACGGAGACGCTCCGGAATCGATTCTTGTCTCTGGCAAGTGCTCCCACGCTCGGTATACTCCCAGTACAGCCATATAATCAGCCATCTACTAGGTTTTGCGTAGGGTACTTTAGTATCGCAGCTGATACAAAAGAAATAACTAACAGCATCAGCAAAAAATGCTGATATTAGGTTTTTATAAGAGTATAGGAATTTTGATATTCTAGATCAGTGCTTTCCAAATTTTTTGATGCAGCAAACCCTACAATTTTATTATCGTAAATTTTGCGGCTCTTACAGTGCACAGTGCATACTACAAGGATTGCAGGTATAAACAAAAACATGATCACAAAAGCCGGAATTCTACCGAAATCCTTACTAGATTGGGGAGGAAATATTATTGCCTGAATTAATTTAAAAAGAAATTAAGTTAAGAATAAACAAACTTTAAAATAATTCCTTAATTCATGTTGATGGGCTGATGACTTGCTGATGATAGAAAAAATCGGACGCAGGGCGTCTTGGAGCTTTTCCTTACCCAATAATCTTCCATAATATCAACATTAATTAAGACATTTTCAAATGATTTATGTTATAGAATGGCTTGATTAGTGAATCAAACAAAAAAGATAACTTATTTAAAAAAATAAAGATGACTTTATTTCATTAATTATAATCCGTTATTAAAAAGCTTAAATCACTGAAAGATAACTCTTTGGATCACTGGGATGATAACTCTGTTGCAATGTGCTTTTATCTCTAAAAAATTTCATTTTCTGAAAAACTGATCTTTTTCCTAAATTTTAAATATATTTTACTTTAACCTAACCATACCACACAAATATAAACAAATTAAACATCAAAAATAAAAAATACAAGTAAAGATGCTTAAATATAATTCATAATAGAAACTAAATTTAAAAAAAAAATATATTTAAAAAAATACTTACAAGCTTTTAATATTTGGACAGGTTTTGCACAGTGTTTCTGGTACAGTTTGAATGCTAGCTCGATCTATTCTCAATAATTCTAAAGACTCCGTACCATTCAGACTTGGGAATTCGCTCAGTTCTTTTGCATCTGACAAAATCCTGAAAAAAAAGGAAAAATAAATCGATAAAATAACATCGTAATTAAAAAAAAAATCAATCTATTTAAAAATAAAATAATTAAAAAAATGTTAATCCTAAGAATAAACTATTAAATTTAAATACCAAACTATAAGAAGATATAATTGATACAATAAGGAGACTAATTAAATTCATCATTTAATTCATTCCGGCTTCAACCACATAAATTCATCAGTTAAGCGATGATTTAATGATTAAATCAATTAAATCATCGAAACTGTATTTCGTTTGCAAATAATTGATCAATTCTCGCTCTTTGAGTTTCATTGATGAGGCTTCATTTAATCAAAGTTTTAGAAGTGTATAGTCAAAATACTTATGTCAATGATAGTGATACATGTTAAGCATGGTTTAAGACATTAATCATAAAGAATAAATAAAGAGGTCCCTCCACTAATATGTCAACCACTAGTAGTCATCTTCAGTGCTGGCGAGAAATCACTTGAACCTCTCCTGCACTGATTCTTTCTCTTATGCATTTCGACTCGTCTCACTGGCCTGCTTTCAATCTCTTGTGGTCATCTTCTATGGGGGTGAGACGACTCGAAGTGCGCCAGTAAAATAATCAGGGCAATCTCAACCACTAGTAGTTATCTTCAGTACCGGCGAGACATCAGTTGAACCTCTTCTGCACTGATTCTTTCTCTTACGTATTTCGACTCGTCTCACTGGCCCTGAAGATGCTCACTGGCCTGCTTTCAATCTCTTGTGGTCATCTTCAGTGTTGGTGAGACGACTCGAAATGCGCAAGGGAAAGAATCAGAGCAGGAGTTGAAACAGAGGTTGAAATCTGACACAATAATATTCATTTAAATGGAGACGGGTCTTTTTTATTCCCAATCAAGACAGCTGCACAGCTCAGGGGGGTAGCGTAAACCCCCCTGCCACCGCCGGGGGAGGGAGGGGACGCCAGGGACTAGAGGGGCCCCTACTGATTATAAGAAAAAAAATCCTTAGGGAGATTTTTGGATGGGGTTCTGATGAGTTCGTATTTTAACTAATAGGGGACCCTGTCTCAAGTAAGGCATGAGACTAATCTGACTTAATTTTTTATTCTTTAATATTTATATATTGAGCTCCGCGTTTATAAAAGTTACGATACCCTAAATGCTTTTATAATGTCTGAGACTTATAATTATAATTATTATTTTGTCCCTATCGCAGCTGTTTTTGCCAAATTTTACGAAACTCTCTTATTCTTTCATTCTGCAGGATTTCCTGACATTTTCCAAAAACTACTGATAGTAAATAGTAAGCCTATTTATTCTTCAACTTTTTTTTTAATATAATTTATTTTTAAAAGTTGAAGGGTTCGGACTAGGCACATATGAGTTTGAATTAAGTTAATTACCTTCAATATCTATGTGTGTTTTTAGCATATTATGTTGGTTTGACTTTTCCTGTCCTTTTTACATGATTTTTAAATGTCATTTAAATACAATTAAAACTTAATTTTTTAAAACATTTTAATCTTGCAGTGCTTAGGTGAAATAAAATCACTCCAGTACATGATGAACAGTTTAAAAATTGTTCAACAAGCGATTCTTTACTCTTTGTTTTCGATTTTCAACGAAATACAAAATCCTAATTATTATAACCAATATCTCTGGAAACTAGATTTTTTCTGGGAGAACCACATATATAGTCAAATCCTGACATAATTATCCATTAGTAAAAGATGAATTGACAAGTGAAATGTTTACTCCAAATGTAATTTATAATTACTTTCGCATGAGTGCTAAATTTTAATTCCGTGAGTGTATTAATAGAAATCTATTAATAAATAGACCGTCAGAGACTAATGGATTTTACAAAGCAGGCTACTGAAACCTATGTAAGTATAATCTAGATTTTCAGTAAGTATATCCGCCTCCAGACATTGGAAAAATCCCTGCCTTAAAACATTTACGTAGAATATTACCAGGTAGGTTTCCAGATAAGGATTGTTATCAACCAAACGTTGTTATCAAATGTACACTATACTAGTCTAAAATGAAAGGCTAGTCCTAAAAGCAGTAGTTTCCATAAGAATCCACAATATACATGGTTAGTTTAACCAGGCCGCAGGCTATAAAATAATTTCTTAGTGTAATCAATAATTCCTATCCACATACAACACGATATGTTTCTTTCTTAAAATTTAAATAATGAATACTCATTAAGATCTTTTAAACCAAAGTACGAATTAGTCTTAAGATTAATAATAGATTTATTTTCGTTTGGTATCTACTAGGTTTCATTTTTTTTTCTAAAATCATAGGTTTAGTAAAGTAACATTTTATTTTTTGCGGTAGCCCATTTTCCATGTCTGATGTATTTTTCAATACAGTGATTAAAGGAGGAAGTTTGTAGAAGCAGACAGCCAAGCTTAACTAAAGTTATAAGTAATAGAAGACTTTAGTATGCATAGTCTCAGATCGATCTATATGTGATCATGTAACAAAAGCGAACATTTATATCCTGGTTCCTTCGGTCGATATTTTTGGAATTTTCTGAGGTTAGCTATAAGTTAGACTTAAATAAGTGTATGTTGAAAAATAGATGCCACACTATACTTCCTCTCGAAGGTTTATCTTGGATAGAATATGGTGGACTCATAAAAGAGACCTTTATAATCTTGTTTGTCAGATTTATAACAACCAATTGCCGCTTATGTGCTGAGATTTTTTAAAAACTAATACTCTTTTCTCAGATATTAGATCATTATAAATAGGGGTAAACCCAGGACACGTGTAGGATTCCCGGCCGTGAAGTGGTTTTTATTATCTTTAGTTTCCCTACATCTTTAGCAATAATACTCAATTAATAATTAGACACTTTTCAACAAAAGGAAGCAAAAATAACCTTTACCATAGTCATATATTTATACTTATTATCGGTCAATCTAAAGTTTGTCATTACAGTCCACTTTTCGGCAACTGGAAAATCTCTGATTCATACCAATTACGAGACTTTTCCTCAAGGGAGCTTCTCCTGTTACGGATAGCTATCAGCCAAACTTTCAAAAGAACTAGTTTCGTCCGAAATAAAAGGATTGTCCTTAGAGAAATAGAGTTTCGACGAGCATACAATATAAATGGTTGTTTTAACCACGTTAGTTTCTATGACCACGTGGATACCAATGCCTTCCTAGATTTAGAAAATGCTTGGTTATGATAGTATAGTATAGTAGTATAGCAGTATTATACTACTATACTATAATATTATAGTAGTATAGTATAGTAGTAACGTACAGTAGTATAGTATAGTAGTAAAGTACAGTAGTATAGTATAGTAGTATAGTATAGTAGTATAGTATAGTAGTATAGTATAGTAGTATTGTATAGTAGTATGGTATATTAGTATAGTATAGTAGTATGGTATATTAGTATAGTATAGTAGTATAGTACAGTAGTATAGTATAGTAGTATAGTATAGTAGTATGTATATATAGCTAGGGTTGTATGTTATCTAAGTAACTCTATTCTTTTCCCTACATTTTCTTCAATGAGTTTTATAGCCTCACTACCAATCATGCTTACCTATACTCGAACCAGGGGAGCTGATTTCTTTATAGTGATTAAGAGAGATTAGGTGGCTAGTCAAAGTCTGATCTCTGATGGTCTTAAAAACTGCTTTAATTGATTACTAAATTTTATGTTTTCCTTTCTTTTTTTTGTCAGCGCATAAGGTTCACAGTACTAGAGTAATAGGCTTATTTAACTGAACTAACTACTCGTATATGTAACTATTTAACTAACTATATATTTTGTCTCCGTTGCTTTTTTTATGATGTATTAATTATTAATTATATAAAATGTAAATTCGTATACTTACAGTTTCCTTAAACGAGGTAGAAATGAAAAAGCGTGAGGATCGACTCCGACCAAGGGGTTGCCTTTGAGTTCCAAGTGGGTGAGCTCGAGGGATTTCTGAAGAATACCATTCGGGATGTATTTGATTTTGTTTCCGGACAACGACCTGTGAAAAAAACAAACATAGAAAGGAGTTCAAAGTTGTTATTACCGATTATCTACGAGAAATAAAAGAATAAAGACGGTTCCTTTCGGGCTTAAAGCTCAGGCCTTGAGTGCAATTTGGAACGGAACAGGATAACGGGAGAACAAAGGAAAACGTCTCGCTGCCAGAGACAGGTACTTGATTGATGAGACGTCTTCTCGCTAAAACCAAACCTCGCGTCGCTGCCTTAAACGTCCGACATTTGTTTCAAACGAATAAATAATGGTCCGACATCAAAATCCTTACGGGTCCGCTCCACTGTCTTGAGATAATGGAGATTTAATCCTGTGTAAATTTCGTAGACAATTTCACAAGTTATCGAATTGGAAGACATAAAAAGGACTTAAAATTGCCTAACGTCCCATAAATATTAGAATCGACGAGTGGTCTAACGTACGAATAGGATCTTAAGCAGTTCTTTTCCAATCGAAGATCTAAACTACTCTGCGATAAATTATCCTCAAGGAATAATGCCCTTATTAATTAAATAACTAAATTTAGTACTGAATATATTTTTCTTACGATAAAGTGATGGAGAAATTAAGTATCATTACAAAAGTCATATCTTCTTAATTTCTTAATACAACGCTATGCTGATAGTCAAATTAAAACTACTTAATCATTCAGTAAATTTAAATAATTAATTCAAAAGTAAGTTGATCCCTATTTTTTCTTTATTTAGGTTTTCTTAAACGTAAAAAAGTCTCCAAATAAAAACAAGAATATACTGTAGGAGATTAGAGATTGCAACTATCAAGTAGAATGCCCTTTCGCCAAAACCAAAATCTTATTTACGAAATACAAACTGTGTTTTGAATCCCAGAGAGTTGAATTAAGTCCGTTCATGATCTCAATGATTAGATGCGCAAAGTGATGAATCATCCGTTTTGAAATGATATAATCTTCTGATAATCAGGACATAGATTTAAACATATCTAGAGTTCTGACAAATAATACTTAAATGGCTTGCCCCTATAAGACGGCTCTTAACTAATATTATAGACTGCATGTTCTGATGATTGGGACGTAGATGTAAACATCTCTACTCTATACTAACTACTGTTGTAGACTAGGATTGACCCCACACAGAGCGTGGGCTAATGNAAAAAAAAAAAAAAAAAAAAAAAAAAAAAAAAAAAAAAAAAAAAAAAAAAAAAAAAAAAAAAAAAAAAAAAAAAAAAACAGTTTGGAGGCTTTATAATTAATTACATGCAAAAATTCCTCTTTCTAATTATTAGACACGATAAATAACCATTACTTTAGCAAGATTAATCTCACAGTGGTCTCAATTATAGGTATAAAATATCAAAAATCTATAATTTAAAGAATCCTATGAAAAAGTAAAAAGTTTACGAATTGCGATTATTAACAGTGCAAACGTAAACAAAACAAGTGATATACAATAGAAGTTTTAATGTAAATATTCAATAACCGCAAACCTCGGTGTAAAAATGATTTAATTTTGTTTTGCAACTAGTCTAGCGCCCATAAAACCGGACTGGTGGCGACTTACATACAATATATACACGGACATAAAAAGTTATAGCTGAATTTGGTTTTTGAAATGTATGTATTTCATATGTATTTTATATGAAATATAAAAGTATCCCTCTGATCAATGTACAGACAAAACTTAAATTTAAAATATAGTTATGGGTATCACAGGGTCAGCATGTTGACTTCCATTATTCTCATTATCTGGTTTATGACGGAAGCTATTAAATAACATAGGGAATAGCTATGTTATTTATTTATGATGTTGTTTGACACTATTATCTCTGAAGTAATCCTAAACTAGACATTTTTGACATGGATATGTTTTAGCTCTCGACAGAAGCAAGGATTTGCCAGGAGGTCGATAGGTTTCTATTTAGAGTACAATATTTTAACGATAGGCAGGATGAAGTTTCTATAAACGACATGGAAAATGTGATGATCTTAAAGAATCTTAGAATATAATAGGAGGTAGAGTGTGAATGAGTAAATGAATGTCACTTGAATTCATTGTAGTTCTAAATTTTATAATTTATTATTAAATAGGGGGTAGAGTGTGAATGAGTAAATGAATGTCACTTGAATTCATTGTAGTTCTAAATTTTATAATTTATTATTAAATAGGGGGTAGAGTGTGAATGAGTAAATGAATGTCACTTGAATTCATTGTAGTTCTAAATTTTATATAATTTATTATTAAAATCAAACAATCATAGATAGTAAGGGACGCAACTCGTGCGAAAACTGCATTTTTCTTTGCTCGTGTGGTTTTACTACCCTCACTGTCGCTGGGGTGCAAACTCCACACTCGCATGCAAAATGCTACTTCCCGCACTAGACGCTTAATGTACTATTTCATAATATTCATCAATTTATATTTGAAACAATTAGTATCAAACTAAGATAAAACTTTAAAGAAGTAGGTAAATACCCTGAATATCATAAAATTCTATACAATAACATTACCATATATCTTAAAATACTCATTATTTCTTACTACAAAATATATATATTAAACCTGCAATTGTATCTGACTCTTCCTTCTTTTGGAGCTATATTAAATGTTCAAGAGCAGATTTCATTGATACTCCCTATCAGTATGGAGTTAAACATCAGTTTATATTATAATTGATAGCATGTAGTGAACGGCTTCACCTTTTACTTCTCTGATTAACATTATAAGTGGAATCAGTTTCCCTAAGTTTCCACTTATAATGTCAATGAATTAAATCCTAATATTAATTAGTCCTTTATGTTTTGACTAAGATTTTGTGGTGCCATTTCATAATTATGACTGGAGAGGTTAAAAAAAGAAACAACAATATTGTCCACAATTTTTTGTTTCTTTTTAATTTTTTAATTTATTTGTTGTATATATTTTTTTTTTTTATAATAATAAAAAAAAAAAG
>KZ651593.1:412075-439570 GCA_001010745.2 Gerris buenoi | reverse complement strand
TATATATATATATTAGCTTCTAATTTTATTGCTTTTAAATTTTTTAAGAAATTAATAAAAGTCTCAGTTTTATGACTGTAACAACTGAGAATTCGGGGCATTAAATTTATATAAAAAAAACTGAAGTCAATAAAAGGATTCTAAATATAGAAAGCCCAAAATATTATTGAACTTTAAAAATAAACGGCATTTTTTAAATGCTGAGAATAGAGAAAAGAATGCTGACGACAAAAAACGACCCAACTCATTTCAAACAACAAGCTGTGAAAACTATCGTGGTGATTCTTAGACATAAATAAAATTCGGAGTATGATAGAAAAAACATCGGGAAGAAATAAACATATCTTTTAAATATACATATGGGAATATGTATATTTAAAAGAGGATAAAGAGAAACAAGTCCGGGGAAAAAATGCTGAACGAAACAATAAAATGACAGTATTTGCCTAAACAATTTAAAGACAAGTTGAAATATAAAATAAAAATCATTTATGAAGTTTACAACTCAAATACTGTCAACGTGCCAAAAGCTCTTTTATTTTGCAATATTTATTATTTAATATATTATTTGTTTTAACTTCCTGAATTAAAATTGTTACTCCACTTTTTTAGCATGTAAATGACTGACTAAATAACTATTAAGACAAAGGTATGTTTAGTCCAATGTACTTTAGTACAAAGGAATATCTCACTACTGTTTTTATAAGGGGAGTAACATCTAAAGAAAAACATTCCTTATACATTCTTTAGCTTATTACTTCCCTATGTTTTCTTTATAAGGGGAGTAACAATCTAAAGAAGTGCCAGTGAGTCTAGGTCTCGACGATTCGCCTTCAATGCTAAAAGCGTCTTCTGGAGTGTTACATTATACATGTTACACCGACATGAGCAGGGCCGGATTTAACAATTTTCCGCCCCTAGGCACTATTTACACAGCAAGGCACTATTTATTTATCCTTACAATTCTCAAATAATATGTTTTTTACCGTAATACTCCTTGAAGCAAATCTTGTAGAGATTCGAATTACTCCAATTTTAGTTCTCTACACTGTAAAAAATAATCTTTAAAAATTGAGCGTTGATGGTGATTACCTATTACTTATTACCTTAGTGGATTGACTAATAAAGTGGCAGGGACATAGAATTTTGAAATTTCGCTGAAAATCAGAGAGTTGTCGTGCAGCGCTGACTAGAGGTGTCATTAAACGAAAAATTATATTCTTTATAAAGTTTCCTTCAAGGAGTATTACGGTAAAAAGCATAGTATTTGAGAATTGTAAGGCTAAACCTTAAAAAATAATGTTTTTTGCGAATCTCTGGAAAACGAAGGTGTTCCAGGTCCATTGAAAATTTTCGCATAATAAATAAAGCGATATCTCGAGACTATTGAGATATGGGCATATGCTTTCTCGATATTTTTTGTTGCATTTGATCCATAGAATCTGCCAGTTTCTTCATGAAATTTTATCGTGGGTCACCCTGTAGAGAAAAGAATATTATAGATATTTATTACACTAGTAAAAAGATTCATAGCTAAATAAAAAATAAACAAATTAACTCACTGCAAACGTGTCGACATATTTAAATTTACTTATAATATGGTTAAATTGGTTTACTGCTTAAGGTATATATAAATTGGTTTTTTTCATTGCTGAAAACTTGTCTAATAGGTCGTCAAGCAATAGCTCCTGGGCCGCTGCCGCCCCCTGGTGCTGCCGCCCCTAGGCACGTGCCTATAGTGCCTAGTGGGAAATCCGGCCCTGGACATGAGTACATAGAGAGACGAGAGACGAGTACTTCTTTACAAAATACATAAGTATATACATATAATATACATTATAATACATATATATATGTATATATTATACATTATAATAGAGGCCTTGTTACTTCAGTCCACGTTCTTACATTCTTGTTGATTTTTGGTCCACGTCCTCACATCGGGGCAGCATGTTCAATTGTACTATGTACAGTATACACTCCTTGTAAAGACGCTTACTACAGGTAGCTAAAACAAAATATTAGGCAAGTTCTCCGATCTATAATTTCCCATTATAAAAAGCGAAAAGTTGTAAAATGTTTAATACATCCAATATATATATGAATACTTAAGGTAATCGTTGCATCTGATATTTATGAAATTTTGATGGTTTGCCGAAAGTAGCCCACAGATAGTACCAAATTAATTTCAACCGTCTGCGCTCTTTAGCTTTTGATAAAATTATACTTTAATTCATTTAAAAAATCAAAACGATTTTGACATTATAAAAAAACGAGGAAATTGAAATTAGACAATAATGACAAGAAAAGCATAAAATCAATTAAGTACATGATAGGATGCGAGGAAGCTATGTGACACACTAATTGGCAGTCTTTATTATTAATAATTTTTTTGGACGAGAGGTCTAGAACAGGTACAGAACCACTACTTTAAGTTTTAGTGCCATAAAATTTTATGATTTATTTCAATTTTTATTGAATTGCGATTTTATGACTCGCTAAAAATCAAAGTAGATCATTTCTTGTCGATTAGTCATTACGCCACAAACTATTAAACCTCGTGTTTGCTAGTTATATTTAATCTCTGACTATTTATAAGATGCTTGTAATCACCTGGTAGATTCCAGATTCTTGAGTTAAGAAAGGCCTAATAGTTACGACAGAAGTTGTTCCGTTACGTGCTGACTACCTTACCTATTATTACCTTATTGCAAAACCCTTTTAAATAACTAACTTAAACTTCACTTCCTTGCGTTTCATTAAGATATATTTTTTTCTTTTTTACATTCACAATAAACTGTATAATTTTGTTCGTTTTTTTTTTTTTTTTTTTTTTTTTTTTTTTTTTTTTCATATTTATTCCGTAATAATGCAAGAATAACTACTTGATGGGAACGGATTTGTCATCAAAGTAATTTTATAATAAGGAGAATTCTTGATAAAACTCAAAATCGTTACCAGAATATATATATGTATATACATATATATATGTCTGTGGTTGCGGAATTATTTGAAGCTAAATAAAAAGAATAAAAAGAACCTGAATGGCATAATAGATTTTTAATTGCAGGTGTAGTTACTTATTATTTATTGTGTATTACATTTTTTACAGTACTTATAGTTGCGCAGATGTAGTTACTTATTATGATTTATTAAAGAAAATTATTAAAACTCCCAGTTATTTAGTTTAATCTATAGAATAAATTAAAGGCATAATTAAAGAATTAAATGATAGTTGTTAATGCATCTAGGGAGTAAAGTAAGCCATAATTCCCTGAGCGAATAAGTTGGTTATTGCGGCGAAGCCGAAGGAGCTATGGTCAGGCCCGGATTTAGGAATTGTGATTCTTTTCGTACTTCGCACAGAAACCTAAAAGGTGTGTTTCAATGTACCTTAGAAATATTTATTATTTGTTCACTGTGTCTATTAAATTGTTACAATGGTTTTATAATCAAATTAATAAAAATATACTTCTTGAATTTCATTTAAAACTAAAAGTTCACATAAAATCTTGGTAGAAATGACTAACTTTATAAAATACTAATTAAATGTTATAGTAGTCGAATGCTTTTAGCTAATGTAAAACTCAAGTCAGAAATTTGTTAAATGTATACCAGAGGGACAAGAGTAGTTTCCCGGAATCGGGGAATCCAAATAATTTATATCAACTCTCTGTTTTACTTTATTTGTTTTATTTATAAATAAATCTACTCTAATGCAAGGACAACGAGTATACCTGGATCATCCCACATTATTTAACTAAACAGTTTAATTTCAAATCTTAACTTGTTACAAACATTTTTAAATATGAATACCTTCTTTGTAGAATCCTCTATCAAATTTTTTTATTTATTAATACACAGAATTAAAATTTATTAACTATTCACGGTCCAAAATATTAAAATTATAGGGAAGGAATTATTTTAATGAAATTTAATAATAATTAACAAAAAAAGAAAGATATGTTAGAATATGAAATAAGAGAGGATTATAAGAAAAAGGACAATAGCTTTTGAAACTTAATATTATCCTATTTATTTCATTTTCCCCTTTTTAAATTTGTCAAAATTGTTTTTATATATTATTTATACATTTTATCAATATTATTATTATTTATACATTTGACTATTGAAATTATTCTGTGGCTATTTGCGAGCTACTTTCGACAAACCATCCAAATTTAATAAATACATCAGAGGTGTACTTTTGAAGATATAGGGTGTAATTAAATGTATGTTTGAGGGCATGTAGAAGAGAAACATATGGACGCAGAAGGCTGAAGGTTATACTTATGTGGGACCAAAAATGGGACAGTTATGATCTACCATCTAAATTTAATTAAAATCGGAAAAGTAGTTTATAAGACATAAGACATGTTGGTCACAAAAATTGAGTGAACGGAAAACTGTCTCGAAATTTTTAAAATCGGAGACATAAAAAAATGTTTGTTTTCTAGAACGATCACGTACAAATACTCTAATAAAAGGCGAAGAAAGTAAATTCTAAATGCTTTGATAGACGAAGAAATAAGATAAGGAAAAGGTAAATGCTTGAAAATGTAGTTGAAGAAAATATAATAGAGGATGTAGAAAAGGCCGGGAAATAAGAAGGAAGAAAAATTATAAACGATATGAAGATAAATAAAAGGAAATATATAAAAAGAAGATAGAAACAAAAATAAGAGTATAAGATAGAACATACAAGTATAAGAAAATGGAAGGTTATAAGAAAGAAAATATAACAGGAAGGTAAATGAAAGTAAAGGATATCTAAGAAATAGAAAGGATACTATAAGAAAAGGCAAGTGAAATAAGCAAATGGTTGAAAAGATTATTGAAAAATAAAGGAAAGATGAAGAGGGGGAGGGGGTTATTAACTTCTGAGATAATATTATTTTGTTTGTGCGTTGTTGTGGATGTTTGAAAACAGTTAATCTAAAACTGAAAATTTAGGAATAAGCTTTTCGATAAAAAGTTTCCGTGTTTAATTGGCCTGAGTGTTTCTTACATAAGTACATATATATAGGAGTTAAATGAAGCTTAGTTAGTACTGATGGTAAGTAAAATACACAATAGTATGATACATGCGAGATAAAAAGAAATAAAACACAGATACTGATGGTAAGTAAAATGCCCAATAGTAGATATATGCGAGATAAAAAGAAATAAAACACAGATACTGATGGTAAGTAACATTAACAATAGTATGATATATGAGACGTAAAAAGAAATAAAACACAGATACTGATGGTAAGTAACATTAACAATAGTATGATATATGAGACGTAAAAAGAAATAAAACACAGATACTGATGGTAAGTAACATACACAATAGTATGATACATGCGAGATAAAAAGAAAAACACAAGATACTGATGGTAAGTAACATACACAATACACAATAGTATGATATATGCGAGATAAAAAGTAATAAAACACAGATACTGATGGTAAGTAATATACACAATAGTAAGATATATGCGAGATAAAAAGAAATAAAATTGAAACTATACGTCAAGTGGAACTACATGCGTTTGTTAATGCTAAATAAAAAGAGCATACTGCGATAGAAAAAAGTGAAACCAAATTATTATTTTAGGTTTCTTACGATGGAAATATAAGAATCAATAACAAATCAACTTCTTTGACTATTTTTAATAGCTTGAGAAAATAAACCGTCTTATTTTAAAGTTAGTAAAAGAAATTGTCAGGAGATTCTACGCAAGTGAATTACTATAAGGGCATAAGGGTAAATAAGCCTGGATGCTATAAAAAGATCCAAAAGCCTTGCGGAGAAGCTGTAGAATGCATGACATTTATAAAAAAAATAAAAAAATCTCAAATACAGGTAGCTTGTCGTAGTTTAGTGGGTCGCACCTGAAGCTCATCTTATGCATGGACATTGATTTTATCCTTTCATTGTTCCACGCCCAAGAAAACCTTAAAAGTTGCCTAGACAATGGATACTTTTCTGATACTGGACAATTTTTTTTTCCATCCTCAGTTAAATTTCTTAGAAAATTCGTAAGCTCTTAAAAGCGCAACAAAGAGGTAAGAGGTAGGTATCTCCAACATACACTGTCATTTTCATTTGTACATAATATATTATTATTAAGCTTAGTACAATAGACGCTGGCTTATGAATATGTATAATATAGTATAATAGAGTAGGTACATATATGGGTTCATATGGTTAAGAATGAAATTCCGCTGGTTTGAAAAGATCCTTTTAAAAAAAAGTTAGCTATTACTGCGCTGTATAATAAGACAAAGAACAAATTGATCCTAAGAGCTAATCAAGATCTTAAGATTAAATCTTGTCATTCAGATAAAACTATATTTTATGCATCATATTAATTTTATAGTGTTGCGTTCAGTCGTTAATGAGATAAAGTTTTGTGTTTGTAAAAGGTTGCGTATAGGGGTTGTCAATAAGTTTGTATAATGGTTTGAATATGGCCCATTGTCCAAATTGTTACATAATAAGGTATTTCTCATGTCATTTAGTTGATCGCCTGTTCGTGAAACGTCCTGAGCAGGGCACTTTCGGTTTTTCGAAAAATTTGGACGATTTGTGACAAAATGGCTTTAAAAATTAAACACTTTCCACTAGTTTTATATATTTTTGCAATCTACTCTTCAATACCTTTCATTTGATACCCCTTTCAAAATAAAAAATAAAAAATCTTTCTCGTGACAGGAATTATCCGTCATTTTGGATTCCCAGTTAATCAGATCAAATTGGTATTCTTATTTTTTCTATGGCCCAGCAGACTTCATATTTTGCATATTTTTAGAAATAGTAGAAATAAAGTTTTAGGGGGAGGTTGGGGGTCACGCGAAATGTTGATGTTTATGACAATATAATATTTTAATTTTTAANACGACAGGGAAAAATCATTCTCCCGTATAGCTCAGTTGGTAAGAGCACCTCGAGTCCTGGTGCGGGGGTCTATTTTTCTCTGTATGTCTCCCGTAGTTATTGATAATTGTAATTTGAATTAGACAAAATAATATTTATAACACTTTCCAAAAGTGATATATTTTTTTGTAATCTACTCTTAAATACCTTTTCATTTGATACCACATTCAAAATTTTTAAAAAAATAATAATAATAAGCGAAGCACTTTTCGATTTGAACAGCTATTTGGAGTTCGCTATATGATTAAGTGCGTTCGCGTCAAAACGATCTTTAATACTGGAAAGTTTCATGATTAGATCTAGGAGCGTTTTTATCTCTTTTGATTCAAAAGTTATTGGAACCGTACAGAGTGACAGACAGACAGACACAGGAACGAAACTTTAAAGGTTTTTTTGTGGACGCTTCTCCACTAAAGCAACACTTTACCTACTACTTTGGTATGACTACTTAAGTATGACACCGGCATTGAAGATGACCTCTAGAGGTTGAAAGCAGGCTTTGCACGAGAAACGTCTTTCTTCATTCTTAATTTGAGGGCAGTTTAGTTTGGCTACGCCTAGGCATTTGGTTGATAACAAAAACGCCCTTATGTACCATTTACAGATGTACAAATAACGTGTAAAGGTCTGTTCATTTTTTTGCACAAATCTACAGCCTACAGCTTAATTCCGACCTTGATCAAATTTTGGTAATTTTTAACTTCAAACAGGGTCACAGAATATCATCGGTACAGGATAATATCATTATTATTATTACTTATTATTATTATTTATTTTTCACAATTTCTGACGGAGTTAAATTATGTTCTCTAAGTTCTAGTTAATGCTTTACTACCATTATTAATATTATCAGGCTTCGATTTTATTAATTAACTAAAAGTTAAAAAGATTTATAAAATAGAGAGTATAAAAAAAGAAAGAAAATGAAATGCAGATATCAATTGATTATCGATCGGGTTCTATAAGTGAGTATTAGTGACAGCTATGTAATGTGAAGAGATATTAAACATGTTTATCACGTAACTGATAACAGGTACAAAAAAAAATCCAGTTGTCGAGATTAACTATAGTCGCTGGAAGGGCACATCCCTTTCCCCCTTTATTAAAACGCAGTTTATTAAATGAATCTACGGGTGGTTGAGATGTTATCTGTTTTTGACACGTGTTAACATAACACGAAAGGGTATAAGGGTTAAATTAGTAATCTACTTTAATAAACACTAATCGCAATAATCAATAATAATAATGGTGTTTTTATTTGATTAACTTTAAATCATTTTTTTTTTTTTAAATATCTATGTCAATAAGTGTGGCTTAGAGCTTTCTCACTTCTTATTATTGGATGAGCGGTCATATGAGTATAAAATAATGTGATCTCAATGGGAATTGAAAGTAAGGTAGTTTGGACCGGTTTCGACTCCCAGAGGAGTAACAACTATTTTTATCTTATTAAATTTGTGCAGACCGTTAAAATAAATTTTGGACCAACTGTGGGCTAATTAAGACACAGACCATTCTAATTTCATTAAAAATCGGACTACTATTACCAGGATATCCACTAAACAGTTATAAGCAGCTCTAAACTCAAATGATTTACATAAAATTATCACAAACATTCGGCAGAAGGTGAATAAAGAAGCCTTAAATTACTTATTACAAGGATATGTAGCTTATGCAGATGCCATAAACCCGGGAAGATTTTATTTTAATTTGTAGCAAGTTGTAGGTTAAAATTAATTTATACAATCGCAGTCTCAAATTCTATAAATAATAAGAGAGAAAAATGGATGTTAGTAGGTATACTTGCAAGTGAAGTGATAATTTAAAAATTAAGTATTTTATTATTTACAAAACATTTCATAAATATCGGGTGTGGGTCTTAGAAGTCAATTGGCTCATCATAAAAATAATAAGTTGTAAATTATCAATTAACATCTAATAAATAAACTACGAAATAGCACTACAAATTTGTGATAAAAAGTAGCTTCGCTACCATATAAATCCGTAAGGTTTTCATTGACTAGCTAATACTTCAGCAGTTAGGGGACTCTAGACTCTAAATACACAGAACTGATATACCGAGCTAAGTTAAAATAAGCGAGATCTAGGAGAGAAATGTGTCAACACTCGGCTCGACTGATTCTCCAATAAAGTCCATAAACCTATGATCTCTGGGTTTGTTGACCAAAGAGGTGGGACATATTCCATAGCTTATTAGTATATAATGTCCATATGATTAATGCGTTAAGTAGTTGACTCGTCTGACCTAGAACGACAGTTTCTCTTGATCAGGACATCAAGGAATAAAAAGAGGAAGGAAATATAACAAGGTTGAACTCAAGGATATGGTTTATACTCAAGGTGTAACAAATAGAGACAAAGAGGTGACAATTCTATACCTCACGTAATGATACATCCTTGGATGTGAGACGGATTCAACAGGTATATCTCTTGTTCCTTATCTCAATACAGACACCTTATACTCCTTCCAAACAACTTTAGCGCTACCCATCAATGCGCTTTTGAATAAACACTATCAATAAAGAAAATTTACCTTGGGGCTATCATTGGCGATGGGAAGAGCAGGTCCAGGCAGTAATCTGATGTGATAATAGATGGCGAAACCGTGTCCTAAATCCTTAATCAGTACCAGTGGAAGCATAGAGCCGATGGAACTCTCCCTCCCAGCAACACTATCCACTGAAGCGATTTGTTCAACAAATCACCACTTCACCACATTATCACTCGCGCACAAAATAATCTTCATCAAACACTTGATCTTTACACTTTAATAGCACCTTTCTTAATATTATTTGTAAGTTTTTATTTTAAAGCTGGAATTATTATGAAAAATTGCCTTCAAGGCATCGTGATTTAAACAGATAAAAGTTATTTCACAACTAAATAACTATTTATTTAAAAAGAAATGAAAGCACAATATTAACTCAAATCAAAATCTGCAAAATAATAAAATTAAATGTATAAAATACGGATCTTATTAATAACAATCTAATGGATGTAGAAACCTTAAAAGACTTTCACAATCCATTTGATAAAATACTTTGCCGGCAATTTAAATTTATTTCTTTAAATTTTCGATTACATAAAATGAATTCTGCTAAAAGTAAAAATATTAAGACATATTTTATTGAGATAAATATTGAAATTACTCCTTCCAAAAATAAATTAAAGATTATCTATTTAAAAAAATCTTAATTAAAATTTATAGCTTGAAGATTGATATAAAATATGATATATTATATATATATAAATATATATACACATACACTCATGTATACGATTAGAGTGTCTAATTTATTTATAGGTATAGAATATAAATTTAATTATTAGGTGCACATTCAATATATTAATTATGATCTGGAATAATTTTGGATTTAATTTATTTTTTTTGTTTTGAGTCTGATTAAAAAAAAACGAACCCTTATGGAACATACATCTTGATTGTTATTTTGGTAATAATAATTTGAAAAACATTTAATGATAATTTTTCCTACAATGCTAAAAAAAATAAATAAATAAAAAAATAAAATTAAGAGACAGAAAATATTTCCAAGAATTAATCTTAAAAACAACAAAACTGAACATACTGAAATAATAAATTAAATCCCTTGAGATAAGTTTATACGAAATGTGACTCACTTCAAAATAAAAAGGATATATGGATCCAATTTATTAGATTGAATCCTAAAATTTTACATTTATTTGTATTGTTAAGTCCTGCATTAGACGATAAACAAGTAAAATTATCCTAATGGTCCGATTATGTTTCCTTAATAATTCAACAATTTAAATATAACTCTATTTACAAAATTTTATTTCTTTATTTGTGGATATTTTATATTTTGTGTAAATAGAAACGCAACCATATAAACGAAATCGTAAACCGTATAACGAAAAAAATAGAAATAGAACAGCGTAGACATAGAACTAAAGAGATCTAATTTTGCTTACGATAACGTAACACAACTAACTGATGAACAACGTGTTATATCCCCTTAAAACAATAATCGTACTGGAAGAAAAATCGACTCCTATAAATGGATAACAATGTTAGAGACGCATCGACAAAAATTGTTTATGCTAATAAATACAATTAATCTTAAGAATGAGGTTTCATTACTATAAATATCTTTTATAAAAAAAAGGCAATTTTTCCAACTGTTTAAAAAAATGTTTATAATATAATTTTAATAAATTTTAGTTAGCTTAATTAAATTTTAATTTGTATGAAGTATAAATTTGTAATAGTATTGTAATAAAATTGTAAAAGTTTAGACACCGAAAATTACCATTTGTAATTAAAATTCGGCTTTTGTAAAATAAAGCAATTGTTTATTTTTTTTCTTTGTGTTAAAAAGACAAAGTAAATTCCATTTGATTATTTTGGTCTTTATCACAAAAGTGACGTATGGTAATTTTAATGTAGAACTATAGCCATCATTGGATTACTTTCAAATTTATTTATAATTTTCTTACGTTATTATATTATTTGTTTTATTAAGTTTACATATGCCAAAAACTAAATATCTTTTTTTGTTTATCATTAAAAATGTCTAAGTGTTTCAGCAGAACAACAATAGACATAAAAAACCAGGATACTTGCACAATTTAAAATGTAGATTACATCACATTTAGTTAAACGGTAGTCGATTAGTTCGAGTTATTCTTCAAAGCCTTTTAAGTTTTTTTTTTTGTTTTGTATTTTTACAGAGGGTTTCGCTTCGTCGAACAGATTGGCGTTGCCACTTTGTTTTTCACCCGAATGGCAACTCTATGAAGTATTTTAAAAGAACAACTCCTTTGGCACAAAGCTTTGTAAGATTTCCCTTTGGAAAAATACATTCTAAATATATTTATATACATCAAATTTTGGTATTTTTACAAACACCCAAAAACTCTTTGTATTATTTACCGTGAAAAATGTTCTTTCTATTTTCTAAGAAAATAAAGAGAACTTTTTTTTAAAAAAAATATAAAATTTCTAAGAACTTCGTTGAAACATTTATTAAGTTTGTTTAAAGTTAGAAATAGACTGCCAATTAATGTGGCACTTTGCTTACTCAAAAAAATCATAGGGCTAGGGACTGACTCATAGCTATGTGTAGTAGTCCCTAGCTGTGTGTGCCCTGGTTGTGTGTGTAGTCCCTAGCTATATACTATTCTGAGCAAAATCATTTGAGCAAGATTGGTTCTTTAGACCTTGAGAAATATAAGTTTGGGGGATGTTCATATTTGAACATGCACAGTGGTTACTATAAATCCAATTTCAATGACATTCATACATGACTATATAGGGAAAAAACCCATAAAATCCATCTATGTATAACCTACGTAATCCCTGAAAATCTCATCAAGATCGGATCAAAATGTTAGAAGTTATGTGTGTGGCAAGGATTCGTGAACACACAGACCGACAGACAAACAGATTTGATCGGGAAGGGCTAAAACGTAAACTGCGGGAGGACATTTTGAAGGGAAAAAAATGGTAGACTCCGATGTAAAATAGATTTTACCATAAATGATCTTATCTCCAGATTAAGATAATTTATGGTCTTAATGACATCTTTTAATACCGGCTATATTAAATATTAAAATCACTGAATTAATTGAACTATGAAATAACTTCACCTAAAAACTATTTGCATTTCATCATTATTAGTCGAACGGTTGTTAAAAAAAAGTATATTAAAATATTTGTTGATAATGCATTATTAAGGTTCTCTCAATTTCATAATGTTATTGGACACTAAAACAGAAGATAAATGTAAATTTCTATATAATGACATTGCGTCAACCTTTTCAAATTAGACAAGTTCAAAAAAAAATCTGTCATGTCCGATAAAACTCTTACTAAATTTTCCACATACAAGTAATTACTTGGTCAAGAGTTTTCCATTAGTTTGTTTTCATGGTTAAATTCGTTATTATCGAACGCATATTATGAAACTTTACCATAAAACATAATTCCTCCCATGTGGGGGATCGAACCATAGCCCTCATCCTTTGCAATTATAGCTACTTCATCAGAACCTACTTAGGTTTTCCCCTAAAATTAATATAAGTTTAACCTTAGGTTTAATCTAAAATTAATTTCTTGCCTAAAGAAGACGTTTATACTCTACGCTTCTACACTGACGACAAAGATACATTTCAATTAAAACCACTTTTATCAACTGAAGGGACCTCATAACGTATAAATCCATCAAAATATCAAACTATAATTTTCGTGCCATCGGACAATAATTTCTCTATATGAGAAATTAAAAAGTATAGTTCGAATAAGTAATAAAATTTTGAATTATGTACTTTTTAGTGGATCAAGAATTAAGAAAAATAATGATGAAAATAATCTCTTTCACATTCATGGTGCATGTTTGTTAAACTAATAATTGAAAAGAAGTTTATATATCATAAACTATTAAGTGTCATAAAGTAAACCCGTAAATGAACTAGAACTTAGGTATAATCATGAACTATTTCATAAAGTAAACCCGTAAACGAACTAGAACTTAGGTATCATCATGAANTAATTAATAATAATTAATAATAAATAACGGCTTATTGGTTAATCAATCACTTATATTTACACCGACGACGTTCACTTATTTCCCTTTTAAGGTAAAACCTCGATTAATTATTATTAATTATATTTCAACCTGAGACAACTCTCTGATGTACAAGGGACGCTTAAAAAAAAAAAGAAAGCAAGACATAGAATAACGATAAACAATCGCTAACTCAACTAAATGGAGGTACTATGTTCATGCCATAAGTTCCATAAAATACAACAACCAACAATAACTAATCTTGATTGATGATGAAAGAGTAAGTGATAATGAGATTAATTAATGATATTAGACAAAATTAATATGAACATTGGTACTAAAGTATTTGAAAATATTGAACACAAACATAATTTACTTTAATTCGTATTTACCAAGTGAACTATCTAAATTACCTATTTATAAAATTATCTAATATAATCTTTCTATATAAGTATCTGTGTTTATTAATAACACACATTGTTCTAATTAATTAAAAAAAAAAATAAAAAAAATAAATTGATAATTCATCCAGTCCAATAGTAGAGAAAGCGAAACTTCTTTCACCGGAAAGTTGATATAATTTGAATATTGGTTATAATGAAACAAAATTAGTAGTTTGGTTTTATTTGCTATAAGCTTTTAATTTTTGTATCATAAATAGAATGTTGTTTTCATATTTGCTATTCTTCTTATAGGAGCCAACATTGATTTTTCTATATCGTCATAACATAGAATGACTCCATTAAATGTTACCCTCGAAATAAGATTCAGTAGCTTGAACGCTTCTGCACTGACCAAACTGACCGACAACTAAAGAAAAATCTTTCTATGCCCTACAAAAAAGAATGTTAAAAAAAAAATATATATAATCTGGGTTATTTAAGCATTGTAAAAAAGGGAAATATGGTAAAACGCGAATTAGAGTAAAACAAAAGGTTATGGTCAAAAAATAGTTTTAAACTTTAGCATACTTTAACCTATTTAAAATACATAACTAAGGTTAAGGTTCTTCTTTGTTTAAAGAAGGTTTAAAGCTTAATCTTTTCCCCTAAAACAATACTTTAATTCCCTATTTTATTTTCTCTATTTTTTTTTATTTAGCATACATTAAGTAAAATTTGAATTCCACGGGAAATATCATCAAATATTAATATTTCGAAAGCACACCATGAAAGCATTCCTATATACAAAATATTATCAAATTTCCCGTTTGAAAAAATAAAATACATTTTTTAATTTATATCAAAATACATTAATTTATTTATGATCTCATAAAATATTAAATTACTAATAAATGTACCCCCCCCCCCTCACACTGTGTTTGAAGTTGTATTTAATTTTAATTTATTAAATTTACTCCGTTAAAGATAACAATGTTAAAAAAAATGTTTAACTGTTAAAAAACATAAATTCAATTTATTAATTAATTAACTGTTCCATATTATTAACATCGATAATTTAATATATAGATTGTAGTATTACGTTTTAACCATTTGGCTACCTTACCTGCGCTAATTAGGCCTATACCTTACCTACTTGACTTGATTACCTACGCTAATTAGGCATTTATTTACTTGATTACCTAAGCTAATTAGGCATTTATTTACTTGGTCATTTTAAGTTTTTTTTTTTGTTTTGTATTTTTACAGAGGGTTTCGCTTCGTCGAACAGATTGGCGTTGCCACTTTGTTTTTCACCCGAATGGCAACTCTATGAAGTATTTTAAAAGAACAACTCCTTTGGCACAAAGCTTTGTAAGATTTCCCTTTGGAAAAATACATTCTAAATATATTTATATACATCAAATTTTGGTATTTTTACAAACACCCAAAAACTCTTTGTATTATTTACCGTGAAAAATGTTCTTTCTATTTTCTAAGAAAATAAAGAGAACTTTTTTTTAAAAAAAATATAAAATTTCTAAGAACTTCGTTGAAACATTTATTAAGTTTGTTTAAAGTTAGAAATAGACTGCCAATTAATGTGGCACTTTGCTTACTCAAAAAAATCATAGGGCTAGGGACTGACTCATAGCTATGTGTAGTAGTCCCTAGCTGTGTGTGCCCTGGTTGTGTGTGTAGTCCCTAGCTATATACTATTCTGAGCAAAATCATTTGAGCAAGATTGGTTCTTTAGACCTTGAGAAATATAAGTTTGGGGGATGTTCATATTTGAACATGCACAGTGGTTACTATAAATCCAATTTCAATGACATTCATACATGACTATATAGGGAAAAAACCCATAAAATCCATCTATGTATAACCTACGTAATCCCTGAAAATCTCATCAAGATCGGATCAAAATGTTAGAAGTTATGTGTGTGGCAAGGATTCGTGAACACACAGACCGACAGACAAACAGATTTGATCGGGAAGGGCTAAAACGTAAACTGCGGGAGGACATTTTGAAGGGAAAAAATTGGTAGACTCCGATGTAAAATAGATTTTACCATAAATGATCTTATCTCCAGATTAAGATAATTTATGGTCTTAATGGCATCTTTTAATACCGGCTATATTAAATATTAAAATCACTGAATTAATTGAACTATGAAATAACTTCACCTAAAAACTATTTGCATTTCATCATTATTAGTCGAACGGTTGTTAAAAAAAAGTATATTAAAATATTTGTTGATAATGCATTATTAAGGTTCTCTCAATTTCATAATGTTATTGGACACTAAAACAGAAGATAAATGTAAATTTCTATATAATGACATTGCGTCAACCTTTTCAAATTAGACAAGTTCAAAAAAAAATCTGTCATGTCCGATAAAACTCTTACTAAATTTTCCACATACAAGTAATTACTTGGTCAAGAGTTTTCCATTAGTTTGTTTTCATGGTTAAATTCGTTATTATCGAACGCATATTATGAAACTTTACCATAAAACATAATTCCTCCCATGTGGGGGATCGAACCATAGCCCTCATCCTTTGCAATTATAGCTACTTCATCAGAACCTACTTAGGTTTTCCCCTAAAATTAATATAAGTTTAACCTTAGGTTTAATCTAAAATTAATTTCTTGCCTAAAGAAGACGTTTATACTCTACGCTTCTACACTGACGACAAAGATACATTTCAATTAAAACCACTTTTATCAACTGAAGGGACCTCATAACGTATAAATCCATCANTTTTTTTTTTTTTTTTTGTTTCGTTTTCATTATTAATTTATAATTTTGTTCATAATCTGGACGACGCTGATGATGACCCGTTGCGGTTGAAAGCTCGTTTTGCGTACATATAGCTATTGTGAAGAAACATTATTTTACAACTATGCCTCAGTTAATAACTGTTCCCAAAAACAGGTTAACCAAAACTTAGTACATATAGTTACACTTGTTTAGTTCAGTTTAGATTATTTTATATTAGAGATGATGGAACAGTAATAAACAGCAGCGTTACCTCATTAATCATAAAAGTTAAATACAAAGCACATTTTAAAATACTGATTGATATTTTTAAATATACCATATTTGAGTGTGTATGAAAAACTATATGTTTGTGTATAGATTATAAACACTAATTATTTCCTTACTGTTAAATCAATAAACAAAAACATAAAATATTGCTTATTGATTTATCAATAAGCAATATTATATACATATGTCGCTGTTATAATGCATTGCTTATTGGTTTATCGTTAACGTTAAGCAATACTGCATATTCACTAAAAATAATAAATAACGGCTTATTGGTTAATCAATTTATTTATTTATTTATTGTTTATCGTTAACGTTAAGCAATACTGCATATTCACTAAAAATAATAAATAACGGCTTATTGGTTAATCAATAAGCAAATAAGTATTATACAATAAAGCTTACACTTTATCACTTATATTTACACCGACGACGTTCACTTATTTCCCTTTTAAGGTAAAACCTCGATTAATTATTATTAATTATATTTCAACACTCAATTGATAAATGCTTCTAATAAATATTGTTGATAATAAAGGTCGTATAATTAAAATTTAAACTCTATAATTAAAAATTCTTAGCAAAATGCACATATTCTTTTCGGATTAAACTATACCTGTAAAACTCTTTAAGTGAGACACTATTGTTTTATAATTTTAAATCCACATTAAATATAACAGATCAACAAACATAAACAGATGTTTAGTGACATTAGTAATAATAAAAATAAAACAGAAGCTTTCAAAACGGGCACAGAAATATTTTATGCGAAACTAATGGATGGTATTAAAAACTCGGCGGAATGGAGACAGTCGAAGAAAAGATATACGTGGAACGGTTCGCTATACCGGTTTGACGCGAGCCTGTTAACAGTCTGACGGTAACTGACTGGTAGATTCTACCCCCAGTTTTAGCCCGAGCACTTTGGCCTACAGCTGTTGGCGGGTTAAATCGCCCGCGCCCGCCACTTCGCTCCACACTACTAGGAGACCGGCTCGATGCAGCGCCGAGACGCCTCGGGCACAAACATGGGCACAACGCCTGGCAAAAACTGAAGCTCGAAATCTGTTATTACCTTCTGCCACTTCATAATCATTATCTACCTGACATTATCAATTTCAGTGAAGTTAAGCAAACATTTATCTTTTTATTTTTATCTAACAAAAAAAATTGGAAAGTATAAACAACCTTCGAACTCTGCTAACATGGTATACTCATATTATAAAGTATTAATAGATTTACAGCATAATAAACTTGAATTAAGTTCTCTAAAAGCTAATACCCAAATTATAAGGCAGTGTTACTAGTAAAAAAAAAAAAACAGATTAATACATATTTTCTAAATATTAGTAGAGGAGTAGGAACTTCTTCATTCTATAGAGGTTTTATTCAAGATAATGGTACAAAAACGTTCATAATTTTTTGAAACGTTAAATTTTAAAGTGTTTTCCTTGATGTTTCGGGGAATTAATTAAAAAGGCTTACATGCATTTACAATCCAATAATTAGTTTAAGTATTTTAGTTGAGAGTAATTCATAATTTTCAAAGTATTCTTTTATTAATAAACAAATAATTAATATTACCAATCGCAATTAGAAATATTTCAACAGAAAATCATTATAGCATATAACATTGTAAAATTTAATAAAAAAATAACACAGTTTTAATTTCCATAATATAATTATTATAAAATAAAGGATGCAAAATTAACTTCAAAGAATAAATTGATTAAATATTTAATCAATTAAAATTACCTCAGTTTGATCCAAAGTAAATAAATTCTTGATTTAAATAATTAAATTCATCCTACTTACCATCATAGCTTTGAATCAAAGATAGCCCAAAATTATATATTTAAAAATAAATTAATTAAATATAATAAGCCCTATATGAGACAAATTGTCAGGGGGGAGGGGGTTCTTTAGTTTAATTAATATTTTTATGATTGAAACAGGCTGACGTTTCTAGAGTTCTGGAGAAGGGGGGTATTGGAGACATATAAGCACGATTCTTAAGGCCCCCATACACGGTCAAAATGTTTGCGCAAACATTTTGACCGTGTATGGGGCTGTTTGATGTTTGCGTAAACATGATGTTTGACGTGTATGGCCTAAATTTGCCCGACATTAGGTTTGTGCAAATGTTTGACCGTGTATGGGGGAATTTGAAATATATGTTTAACTTGTTGCAAAAGGATGAACACAACAAACCTTATAATTGGTCACCATCAATTAACTGGCAATAAATCATCAATCTAATATTATATTTTATATTCAAAATCGGTTGCCTGTTGCTAGTTAAGGGTTAAAATAAAAAGAAGTCTAAGTCCAAAATTATAAAAATAAATGAAATAATTGTTAATAAGTGTTGGGTCAAAAAGAGGTGAGAGAAGTGTAAGACTACTTCATAAGAATGACAATATTTCGTAAAATTGGCTATATTTCGTCCTTATAAGCTTCTATACTTCTATACTAACTGGGGACCTCAACCTAATAAAAATAAAATAATTATTAATTTGCTGATTGTAAAATAAAATTTAACGTGAATAAAGGAATAATGATAAAATTTAAAAAAAATTACCACAACATCTTATTTTTACTCTATAAAATGTCTTCAGTATAAGTATTTGAAAGATATAACTTCCAAGCTAATAAAATTTCACGCAACTTCCTAATAGAAACTTTTCGCCCCCCAGGTTGAAACCCCCTCACCTAAACTGTTTACAAATATCCTAAACAAAGGAAGAAACAACATTATAAACTAAGTTATAATTAGGTCAGATATTTTTTCTCACCAGTCAGCCCACTAATTCAGCTGCTCTCGCCGAAAATAGAATGTTGTGAACACATATGACAAACATGAATTTCAATAAAGCAAAGCGTACAATGGTAAATCTCAAGTAAAAGAATTTATTGAGCTGAGATGTAATGTTTACTGGTTTTCACAATGATTTGAAAAGGATTAGGATAATCAATGGAATTCAAAATGCCGATAATGTTTTTTGACTTTTCAAAAAACTGCAGATTATATTTGTGTTAAGGCCCCCATGCACGGACAAAATGTTTTCGCAAACATTTTGATCGCGTATGGGCTGTTTGATGTTTGTGCAAACATGATGTTTGATGTGTACGAGTATGGCGTAAAAATTGCCCGACATCAGATTTGCGCAAAATGTTTGATCGTGTATGAGAGCCTTTTTAAATAATAAATAATGTAGAATCAAGGATGTTTAAAACAAATAATGTGCCTATTTAACAATATTTGATTAAATTATTTAAGGTTGGTATCAATTTAAAAAAAGTAAAATAAAAGTATTTAACTACACAATAAATATACAGACAACTGGATATCTGAGAGATGCAGCTTGGCAAACAAAGATAAAATAATATTTATTTAATAAGATAGGTCTTATTAAAAAGATGCAGCACGATCAGCTAGGATAGAATAGAAATAATTTTGTAAGATGTGTATAAAAAAAAACAGATTTTAGCTAAATCAGGTAAAATAGCTTGTTGCCGAGCTCCATCTTTTGACATTCTTATTATATCAGAAGATTAAGTTCGACGACACAAATAAAATATCAACAGATGACAGATGAAGTATAGCAAAATGGCATAGTATAATATTAAGTTAGTATGATTATTAAAAGAGGTAGCTCGACGACTTAAATTCATATAAATTTAGTGAGATAAATATCAAAAGATGGGAGTTTTGCGAACTGAGACCGATTGGTATTCATTTAATTAATATATTTATCGAAATATCGATAATGTGGGATTGAATAATATTAATTTAATTTTAATTAATGGATGTGAGAAGATTAAGCATGAGAACTAGAACTGATAAAGAATAATAACATGATAAATCAACACAGTACACGAGATTTTCAAGATCTGAAAGTTTAGAACAACTGCGATTATTACTCCAAAAGAAAAATATAACATCTAAAATATGGGGTTAATTTTGTAAATAAGGCTAAAGTTATTACATAGGTGCTTCGTACACGAAAATATTTACTGAAATAACTGCATTAAAAGAGGATCTTCGCTGCATTCTTCATCCGAAGTGTTAAAACATCTAGCAAATTCTACTGAACGGGAAGATATTGGAATAATTTTTGACAGGGAGTACTTGACTAATATTCATCTAGCATATCAACTGACTAAGGTATAGCTGATTACTTCGACCAAACTCCTCCTCATGGACGAGAGGTATTCGATTGCCTAAGATTCTGCTAGTCAAGAGTGTGCAGTGAATACTTAGTGGTGGTCATAATGGTACTGGTGGTACTAACGATAATCTTCTTAGTCCATCATAAATTAGGTCACTAATACAGTTGTCAACATGTTTATAATATAATAGGATTATCTGGCGGCTTGTTATCTCACTATCTGATTGGTTTTGAAGTGTGCTGGGTGCTGAAGAAGGCATCAGTTTATGGCCCTGGTATGTGAGAATATTAAGAGGAACGAGGGAGTCGCTGTTTTCGTCCAAGGACGGAGTACAACAACTGCATCTGTTTAGTATATTAGGAAATGCTCTTCATCCGATACCCAAAGCTAAACGCATAAACAATAACATTTTCCGCTTCGCGAGCCACTTTGAGTTAAGCCATCGCCACTTAACATTCTAAGAATTCTTTGCAACACTTGGGGTCAAGCTTAGAAACGAGAAAGTTCGATGTTCACATTCTTCAATCCTTATAAGAATCAAGTTAAAATAAAAGAAATTGTTAAAATATAATTCTAATCAAAATGAAGATTAAATACTTTATTTTAAAGTGAGTCTGTAAGTTAAATCATAATTAAGATTTAGATAGATTAAGAAATAAAATATGTAATATCTATGGGATCGTCAATATTACTTATGCGCCGAAAAATCTATCAAATCAGAAAAGCTTCCCGTAACTAATCAATTATATTCGGTCACACGGTAAAATTGGAAGAATGAGATGAGGAGATGCCAGCAAACATTTAAATTAGTCTCTTTTGCCGTGTTTCCAATAATAGCATTTGCATTTTGAATGTCTATGTTTTTTTTTATGAGTTGAAAAACTTGAATAACCCAGATTCCAAGTTGGTTGAGAAATTTGGTTGAAATTTCATGTGAATGATCAATGTACAACGTACAGAATGAGTTTTGACAAGGAATTTTGACTAAACGAGCAAGCTTTTGAGAAATTTTAAGTGTAAGTAAATAGCAAACAAATAATTTAATTTCTAATTGATAACCAAATCCTAATTCTACACTTAGGAGCAGTTTGCTGCATACAGTTATTATCTCGAAACGTAGACTTACATGCAATCAAACATTATAAACAATTGTATGAACAAAAACAAAGGTCATAAACTTTTAATAAAATATCCCAACTTAGTTCACGCAACAAGGTACGGTACTAATACACAATCCCAATCCACTGCTTAAACTTGCGTAGACATTATATTAAAACATTATACGATCGGGCTGAACCAAACTTTTAAACTCCTACCCCAACCGCATCATTGAAGTCCAAGATCCACAGAACCATCGTAAATTGCCCCGAATTACTACGTGCATACTACCCTTAGTCTGGAAACAAACTTAACGTAACAACCTAAACGTTCTTTTTGTCGCGTTCCTTTCACCCAGGAGCCTCTAGGAGTCTAGGGGCAGATAGCGTAACTTGGCATGGACTGCCGGGGCGACGCGCCTAGAAGCTTAAATATACACCCCTGCTTTCACCACTCACTTTCTTTCCATCAATCTTCTTTCTTATCCCAAACCTCTCATCTAAAATATTCTCGATAACTCCTTCTAGGCGAGACTGGCCAAGTGAGACTGCCCTACCAACTTAATAAGCCTAATATTATTTTCTTAGTTTCATATTAAACATTAGCGATGTCAAACTATTTTTACATCAAATAAGATCTGTTGTTTGGCGAAAATCTTAAATCTGTAATATTTTTTCTTTCAAACAAATAATAGTTGCAAAACACAAAAGAGGAAATAATGTAGAGTAGACGATATATTTTATGCCTCTGCAAATATGTATAATGTAATATTTTGTATAATGTAACCCTTGTATATATATTTTGGAAACAACTAAATTTAATAGTAAAAAAACCTTATTTACGCGGCTAAAGAAGACGTCAGACTTATTAGTTTAAATGTCCAAAGGATGGGCCTATTTCAACTACAAATTCAATCATTTTTTTCTATAAACTCAATCTATATTGCTTCCGAGCTTACCGAAGGTAACGGAAAACGGAAGCTATGTGATCGTTCTGAAGAACGAAAAAATTTTAGGTGTCCGATTTCAAAAATTCCAAGACATAAATCCGTTTCAGACATCAGGGATCATTTTTGGTTCCGTGTCTGTCTGTCGGTGTGTCGGTCTATCCTTCAATTTTTGCGAACCAACATATCTTAAAATCTATATCTAATCTAATCTAATTTTAATTAAATTAGGGCGGTAGGTCATAATTAGCCCATTGTTGGTCCCATATAGGTTTTCAACCTTCTGCGCCTGTTTGTTTCTCTTCCAAATGCGCACATACATACATTTATTTTTACTTAAAGCTTCAAAAGTGTTTATCTGATTTGTATGAAACTTTTATCGTACATCGAAAGTAACCCGCAGATAGCCCCAGATTAATTAGAACCGTCTGCGCTCTTTAACTTTTGCTAAATTGATACTTTAATTAGTGTAAAAAATTAAAAAAAATTTGACAGATTTAAAAAAAAAAGGGAAACCAATTAGACAATAATGGCTTGTAAAAGCATAAAATCAATAAAGGACGTGGACAGGACGCGAGGAAGCTATGTGCCACACCAATTGACAGTATTTTTTCTCATGGAACTTCATTAAAATTTAGTGTACCTATGATTGTAACTATTCAGAAAAAGAGTAGATTTTTTTTTTTTTCAAACACAAACACGACAAATTAGCCCTCCGCGTAAATTTGAATTTGTTTAATTAACGAAGTAGCTTCCAGCCTTCGTAAGGCTATTAACAGTATAACTACATATTTAATGTTATCACTTAAAAGTTTGAGCCAAATGTTTTTTAGTGCGTTGACGTTGACAGCGCGGGAAAGTAGAAAAATGGGGCGGGAGAGCTCAGGATTTTAAAATCCTGATTGGCTCCTCAATCCATTCTTTTACTTTCTCGCTCTCGCCTAAACTGAAGAAACATTTAGCACGACACGAACTGTAGTCAATTTTCATGTGATTATTTGAGAATGATAAGATGAGAATGATATGAGAAATATGATGAGAATGATAATTTGGTTTTTAATATTTAATATCCATTATAGTTATCATCTCTACGGTATAATTCTGCAACACGAATGATTTTTTATATTCTTACGTGAATCTAAAAAGGCAAGGAGGCATGAATGAATAAGCTGATTAATAAAAGTGGTGTCGCTGCCATAACAGCGATTTGCGCGTAGTTTATTTTTTCCCTCCTGTTTTAGTATTTTTTATTTTGTTGTATGACGTTATTTACCGAGCTGTCGTTCAAGTTACTTTGAAATTTTTGACATGTGTGTACATCAAGAAACATTTGAAGAAGCAAAACTTTTTTGTACGTTAAGTTGTATGTTAAGTCACGTTAAGTTAAAGTTACTGTAAAGTTGTGTTCAGTAAATAAAATCGTTACATACTCGTACTTATCAGTTAACAAAGAGTTTTTCTTCTAGCTACACGTCTGCCGGTCTCAAAGTCCGATACCGGAAGCGACAAGTGGCTTACGTAGATCATGAGATTATAAGACAAATAAAAGTTTGTCAGGGATAAAAGTAATGAATCTTTGCAGGNAAGAGTTTTTCTTCTAGCTACACGTCTGCCGGTCTCAAAGTCCGATACCGGAAGCGACAAGTGGCTTACGTAGATCATGAGATTATAAGACAAATAAAAGTTTGTCAGGGATAAAAGTAATGAATCTTTGCAGGTGCAGGTACTTTTTTTTATTTAGTCTAAAAAGAGGTATCAATAGGGGCTTGTAGGGTCAGGCAGAGACCTAGTTTTTTGTGAGGTAAGTAAGATAGAAAAGTAGGTTTGTAAGGAGGTAAAGGAACCCAAGAGAGAAGCTACTGCCAGGCAGTTAGTAACAAGTAGGAGGTAGCCTTTAATTTCCACTACAACTACAACTACATCATTCATTCACAAATAGTAATAGAAATTTCCTTATCTTAGAACCGGGATTCAGGAAAATTTTTGAAATAATTTCAAAAAGGCGATTTAAGCAATCATCCTATTCATAACAAGCTTTCGAAGAACGATTTTATATTTTATATTTCAACAGCAATGTTGATTTTATTTATTATTATTATAAATAAGGGAGAGAGCGAGAGCAGATACAAATATAAGAACACGGAAACACGGAGCCTTCCGTTAACACCACAGTCAGCAGTTTTAATGTATGTATAAGATAAATAATTTATTTCCAACGCCACGATGATTACATCTATGAGGGTGGCACACGGCACACCCTGATTAATATTAATTTGATAATCCTAGTTCTTCGTTCTTCTGTTTGGCATCAAAAGGTTGCATCAGGCGACATCAACCAGTTATTTTCGGCATACACGGCATACGGGTTTTAGTATCTTAGACCGTCCATACATGGAGCAATACGAATGCAATAAAATACGTTTAAAAAGTTTAAAGTTTGTAAAGTCGTAAATATATTTCCATTATGTCGAGTGAGCCAAATAATTAAGGAATGCTTTACCTGTATCAGTACAATCGACCACGAAAAAGAATGCATTGGGCTCATCCTTACTATCAAAGATTATACAATGCAAATACATGCTACTCGTAGCCAAAGAATCGCAAGAAAGTGACGCCTAATTTCTTGAATTTTACACAATGACTTCTGCTCCAATCTATGTCATGCTTTGATGTCATGTCTCGTATTTCCGCGGGAATACTCCTTGAGTGTAAAATCACAAAAAACATGGTGTTTTCCCATGACAATGGCACCTAAGAATTTCACATTGAACACTTCAATACAGACAATATAAAAGGCGATATTAGAATAAATAGTCTAGATCGCATCGTGCCTGCCGAGTAGATCGCCGATATATTGTTTTCATTTCGCCCCATTGTTTTGGTGGACCATCACTCCTTTACCTAGTAAGTGACAGGGAAGAGATAAACGTATCGCTGTTAAATCGCTTTTGTTCCGCCGCCGCGCCGTGAGCAGACGGGAGAATTTTTTTTTGGTTTTATTATTAAAATTATAAACCAATAAGGCATCAACGCAATAACCTTACAAATAAAACAAGCTTGAAAAATGTACCCAATGTTCATAGAAGGGATTAAAGGCAAACCTACATGAACATTTAAAAGACTCAAGACACAAACTAAAAGGAGACCTATCTAAAGGATTTAGAAAGATTCAAGTCATCACCCACAACCTATTCTAAAACAGGCTCATTCCCATGACAAAGTTATACGAAGAGTGTTGGCTCAACTTTAGACCTTAAAGCCTTGATAAACCCTTCCTGACCTTAAACCTCTTTCCACTTAAACCGCTTTCAGATAATTTAAGTTGAAAATCCGCAGGGTTCGACTGGAATACAGTAGCAAGGAGTGTCATGGGACCGTGGTGAGGCCTTGCTATGTCTCAGCTTGCCGCATCTCTAATAGATTCAGATTAACTCTGAGATACAAGACTAACTTATACACAAGAAACCCAAGGGAACGAACTTGAGATTGTAGATTGTACACAACTAACGGAATAATTACTTAATTGTACATTATAATTTACTTTCGGATTCCGGCCATGTGCTTTTTATTTTTCTTTCAACAGAGTTAAGTAACTTAAATAAAATCCTTTATTATACAATCGAGAAGTGTCCCGACGACTCGCCTTAAATGATTTGTTATTGCCAAGCTAAGGCATAACCACATTTATTCTAATAAAAACTAGGGGGCTCTGCCCCCTACTCGCTTCGCTCGTCAACCCCCGAAAGCCTAGTACAGAGTATTAGAATTATTTTGTCTATTTACTATAAGAACCGGGGACCGTTTTAAAAGTTTAAGTCTGCTTTAAAAGTTTTTGCACTTAATTAAAAAAGAGATGTTACCTCGAAACAAAAATATCCACTTGAAACCGGGGACCGGTCGCCCATGGCGCTCGACAGGAAGAGCGATTTTTTTTAAAAAAATGTGCTCGAAAAACGAAGAAACAATTCCATTTTTAGGTAGGTATATTATTAAAAGAGCAATTCATTCTAGAACTTAAGTTTCACTTCTAATGCGTTCACTTCACATGTTTTTTTATTTGTTACCAACTAAAATAATGGTTTGTTTTGATTTGATGGAGTTCAAATATATAATAATAACTTATCTAAGTAGTGATCGACAATTTTATCAAAACTAAACATTATAATTATTAACATTACATTTTTGTTTGGTACCAATAAAAGTAAAGGTTTCTTTTGATTTGTTGGTCTTTAAATAGATCTAAAAACTTATCAAAATAGTAGCCGACAATAATTTTATTAATATTATATTTTTGATTTTTTGTGTATTGAAAGCTGTCACTTTTTGATTAAGGCATGTAAACAAACAATGCGCTTTC
>KZ651593.1:396486-411171 GCA_001010745.2 Gerris buenoi | reverse complement strand
CACCCGCCATATTGGCTGCACGTAGTTTTCAGTTTCATTTCCACAGTTCAAACTTTTTTTTTTTAAATAATATTGTTTGAAAACTAGTTGATAACTTAACAATATATACAGGAAAACTATTTTTGCAAGTTTAAGGAGAAAAAATTCTAAGTGTCCAACAGACCAAATTTGAATTGAAAAAGAAAAAAATATTTTTAATTACAGCTGACAGTTCAATACACCTATAAAAATCCCGTCAAATACTTGCCAGCGCCAGCAAGTTAATAAAAGGGTTTCTTCGGTTCATTATTAGTACATTATTATTATTTTTTAAAAATAAAAATATGTGTAAAAAGTTTCACTTTTAAGAAACAAAATGTGCATGTATTATCCTTTACTATTCGGTATGCACTTATTTGGTTCTTTTAGGGGTAAAATGACCGCTATTTTGGAAACACGGGATATTGTTGGGAACCAAATTTCAATATCTTTAAAATGGTACCCAACTTCGAATTTTTAAATCATAAAATTTTGGGGTTCCCGAGTTACGGTCCTCTAAAATTTATAAAATTTGACTTTTTAATATCATTGGACCAAAGAGATGAATATTTTTAGGACCTGTTTTTTTTTAGTTGTTTTTCCCCCTTATTTTTAGGACATAATTTTTTTGCGATTTGCACGATACATTTTTTAAACCAAATTTCATTTCAATAAGTAACGCAGCCGTAGCGTAAAATTCAATACTAATAATAATAATGCTATGATAATAACAACGATAATAATACACCGTAGAACGTACTCAGATTCCAAACCCTCTTAACCTCGGTGACACATGAATCAAATGGATGATGGATGAATAGAATAAAGAATTTATAAGCTTAGTTTGTATAGAAAACTAAACTTAACCTGCTATATTATATCACAAATTAATAAATTAAATTCCAACTTTTTCAGTTTATATCCGATATATGGTTGTCTATCTGAGAGAAACTTTAGGCATCTGGGATAAATTGTTTCATGTTTCCAGTGTAACCATTTCATCGTTCACATGGTGACCAACCTGATTGATTTCTAATTGCCAATGTTTTTTCTCTTTTCTCCTGACCGCTTGTTCTAGTTGTTCTCTGCCTGTCTGTCACTCTTAATAGCTTTTTCTAGAGTGAATTGCGGGTCTAACTATCTAGGATCACAGGTGGGCAATAACAGTTATTTTTGGCGGTAAGATGTTATTACCTTTCTGTTATTGAGTTCCAATAACATGCTAATTGAGTAACAGGTTATTAGCCTTTGATTAAATAAGAGGGGTAGTTTTTGATACCAAACACAAACAATCGACAAGCAAAAAAGTCAACAAATAATTTAAGAAGCTATATAATTACGTCAGCACAGAAGACAGAAATTTCTTAAGACAACCAATTTTTAGAGTCAGGGGTCCTTAAACTTAAACAAGTAAGATGCGCTTCACAAAAGTACTCGTACGCCGGTATCTGTACGATTAAGTAAAAAATTAACTTAAAGTGTAAAATTTTAATAGTTGCATATTCTTTTTCTACACTTCAAGACATTGAAATTGATGTATAATACAATATATGCTGACTAATTATTTTTTATGTCACCCGCCATATTGGCTGCCATCTTGAAAATATTAAGTGAGCAATTTTAATACCTAGTTGCATATTCTGTTTCTCATTTTAAGGCATTTAAAGTGATGCATAACATGTCATGGTGACTAAAAACATTTTTTAGACGCCTGCCATATTGACCGCCATCTTGGAAATATTAAGTGTGGAAACTCCAAAAAGTTTACATATGTCAAAAATGCCAAGATGCATTTGTGTCCCGAATTTCATGCTCCTCGCTATAGTAGTTTATGAATTAAAACATGCCAACGGACAGACGCCAACGGTCAGACAGACAGATGGACAGAGTCGTTATAAAAAGTTTCTTTTCGTACTTCGTATAGAAACCTAAAGCCGGGTTCCCACGGGGAGTGAAGACTCTACAGTGCCACACTAGAGTGAAGACTGTTGTGGCCCACGCCTGGAGAGGGGAAGAAGAGAGAAGTAGCGGAGGAGTGTGGAGAATTCACACAGGATAGTGATCACGCTTCTAACTTCAAAGGTTTTAGCATACATACTTTTTAAGACCAATAAAAGCAACTTGAAGTTTGGATCTGGAGACAATAGGGAAGGCAAAGAGGAATTAACTATACGCATATTGCACTAAGGAAAAGACCAAGGTGATTGGAAATTGGAACAGAATTCCAAACCAAAACCAAGAAAAGTCATTGTTTTAAAATTAATTATTATTGAAGTTTAAAAATTAAACCTAATCGGAAATGAGAGCAGAGAATAGGATCAGAGAAAGGAATCAGAGAACAAAACAGAATTGGAATAACATTAATGAAACGATTCTGTTACCTGTTATAACAGGAACTGTTATTCGACAACAGGGCTTTTTCAGTAATATGTTATCTAACAAACATATTCACTATTTTTCTTGGACCTGGATCAGAGTAGGCAACACGAAGAATTCTCTTCAAATAGAACTCGGTAACAAGATGGCGTCATTAGCTAAAGCTAATGAAAATACACTCATAAACGACATTTATGATTTACAATATTAAACAGTATCCCTTTGAATAAGAGATAGTCTTGTTTGATTATGTCAGCCTTTTTATTAAATTTGTTATTGCCCACTTCACGAAACTATACGTCCAGGGTTTATGTAGAAACAACTTTCCCTACAATAAAATATTTGACTTCAAGATACACCAAATCTTATTTCTCCAAAGTGCATATTTTATTATGTAAAATTACTTTTATCGGTGCTATTTACAATATTGATTTATTTAGAATCCATAAATAAAAAAACCTTGGTATTTGCTGTAAATAATCTTATAAACGAAAGAAAAACAAAGAAAATAATTAATAATTAGTTAAATTTTCTGACCTGATAGTACTCCCGGTGAGTCTCTTCTTTGTTATCGGCACTTTCTGACTCAGGATCCTTGTTCTGGAAAAATATAAATAAAATTATTAATAATAATTAAAGAATATCTTTCTAAAAATATTATAAAAATGTTTTAAAAAAAAGTGAAAAGAAAAGACTGATTTTAAAACAAGTTCTAAAATAATTTGATTTTTTTTTTTTTAAACATTCTGATCTTTTTTTGAAGCTCATTCTCCGCTCATTTGATTTGATTAAATCTCTGCTGATCACCATTTTTGTTTTTCACAAGGTTTTCCCTAAATTTAATGAACTGCTGTTCCTTTGGTAATTATGTAAAATTACTATTGTATAAGTAATTACTTTTATCTGTATTATCAATAAAATTTTTGTATTTATGGCCAGGTCTTAGTGCATTGCTAGATAAATTACAAAATGCGTTACCATAGATATTTTGTCAAAGAAATTTAGTACTTTAGCCTCTTCAATGAGAATCAACCATCTATCAACTTGTATATTATTTTCTTTTAAAGTAAGTTAATACTTGGCCGCTTCAATATGAAGCCACAACTGGTTTTGCTCTGCATAGGCTTGAGCTCTGGGATGGGAGGCACCTTAGGAGGAGGAATTAGGGATATATTATGATTACGGCCAACTGACTGGCCGAGAGTGGACCCAGAGAACGTTTTTAGTTGCTTCAATGTTATAATTACTAAGTGTCTTATAATTATAAAGTAGTAAATGATAATTTTAACAGTTAGTAGTTTGTTTACCTCCCAGCAAAAAGTTCAAATACATATTGAATTTTAATAAATTTTAAAGTGTTTTATTAAAATGTTATATTAATAATTATGTTATATTATTTGACATAATTCTAGGGTTTTTGTTAAAAATGGTTTCCGTAGCATAAAACTTATAACTTCAATAATAAACTAAATGCCCTGAATATTTCCTCAAGGAAGGAGTATATACTAAAACTGGTTTCTTTTATTATTATGTAAAATGATGTTATATGTAATACTATAGGAAACATTTTGATTAATAAATGAACTAATTATGAAAATGAGTGCAGCCCATAACTACTTTATTATAGCATACAATGCCAATAAAAATAAATTACTAACGAATGTCAGAAAGATCTAAGTAGCTCTCAAAATACCACCATCCCTGAGTAAATTCCTAAGGAGTTGAGACATATATGTCAAATGAATAGAGGATTACAAAACTATAGTAATTCACTGTTTGACGTATCGTTGAAACAGGCATCTAAAATTTTAACCTAATACGAGTATAAGTTTTTGTGTAGTGAATTAACACATTTTTAATGATAGTTGAAAAGGAGTTGGAGACATAATTGTAGGAAGGATATATAAGAGGGTAGTGGAATTGGTGTACCACCTGGCACTACCCTCTATTCCAATCATCCTCTTATGATGAATGATCAACTCATCATAATAAACTATTTGCTTAATATTCAGTATTAATTGCATTACATTTGTATCAATGATAGAGCCATGCGATGGATTGTGATGGTTTTGATTAAGAAGTTACACTCCAAAAAACTGAATTGTTAGTTTGTATGTGATTACTTGATTACTTACTAGAGCAGGGTAGTCTTGAGCAAGTTGGTTGCACCATTGTTGGTATGCAGCTCCAAGAGGTGAAATTTTGCTCATTAATTCTCTAAGTTCTTTCCATAAGACTTGATTCCTTTCCAGATCAATCCTTGAAAATTTTAGCCACTCCTAAAAATAATAGAGGTAAAAATAATCAGTAATATTATTACAATGCCATAATATGCAATCTCTATTTTTTTGCTGCAAATAAAGATATTTTTCTAATGTTAAAATAGGACTCGTCATAGTATACTACAGTAGGATCAAGATAAGAGTTTATTTCTGACAGTCCAGGTTGGGTAACCTATGTGAGGGGAAAAATAAAGCCACTAGGGAGTTAAGCTGAGGACCATGCTCTTCTCTCAGTGATATTTCCGTTTGCCTAGTCGTTGGCTCACTACCACAGTTTTTTGGATTTCCTCAAAGCCAAAAATTAACTTCTTGATCCTACTGTAAATGTTGAAATGAATAATGCAAGTGAAAATAAAGTGGTTAAAAAAAAATAAAATAATGTAAAATTTATAAATCTCCAGCCTACAACCCTACTAGCTCTAATTGAGAATACTTATTGTGCAGAATACAATAAAAATTTATCAAAATAAATCTTTGGGTATAAATAAATATTACCTATTTGTGAAAAGTGAGAAAGGCTTTTTTTGGATCATCATCAAAACGGAGTGAAAAAGACAACGGGTTTAGGATTTACAGTAAGAAAGAGATTTATATCTGATGATAATGATTTAAATTTAACTATTTCACAAGCAATTATTAATTTTTGGTTGGTTTGTTACACAGTTCGTCTTTCAATAGAATTGCAGTATCCAGGGTATATCCAGGTTATAAAATTTAGAGCTCTGCTTTTCACATTTCATGAAGAAGAGCATTATTTCTTCAAATTTAGCTTTGGTCAATAATGTTACTATTGAAGAATTTTTTTTTAAATATCTAAATTATTATCCTCATATGAGGTGTATAGCAGCATTTGCCAACCCTATAATCGCGACGCAAAATAGGATCATGACAAAATATTTCAACATCACATCCTCCCTCGCTCAAAAAGGAATGTGTCCTTATAACGTGCCTGTACCTTGTCCACTGACAGGAGAGTGTGAAAAACTTTTTGATCCACCTCGACACCGCAAGGTAGAAGAGAATCTGACTAAGTGAGTAAGTAAGACAAAATATTTTAGTCATCATCAGCCCACCAATATGAGTTTAGGAATTAGTAGGCACTTTGGATAATACAAAACTGATATAATTAATAAAAACAGACGCAATAAAAAAATTAACACACCAAGCAATAGAATTAATTGAATTATCTTCTTTTTTTTCTTTTTTTTTTTTAAATAAATCAGCCTGCAGTCCCACCTTCCTAATCCAGTAATGATTTTAGCCAAATTCAGGCTCTTGGGGCCATGTATATCCATGCAATTCTTAGGGTATGCAATATGCAATAGTCGCAATACACTATATTCACGATAGGGCCGTGAAAATGTTAAAGAAATATGTATAGGGTCGAGGTATCAAAAAGGTGGGGTAAAACTGGTGTAGAGGTTTAACAAATAGACTAGCTTCCATTAGTCCTACCTTCCACTAGCTATTGAGCTTGATTCCATCTACTCTTTGCTCCTGGAGTAAAATTTTTACAAATCTCTTAACAAGTCTTTTGACATATAATTATATCTGCCATCTTATGATAGAACTTAATAAATCTAATAAGTATAAGTTTTACCTCAATGAAGAAAAGTATAGGTCTATGCCAGGAAGGTAAATCAAGACAAGCTGGACTATCCCTCCGCCTAGCTCTATCTGATGGACTAAGAGAACTTCTTCTAGATCCACCACCCTGTATAGTTCCACTAGACACACGCCGCTCTTCAATTGGTGTGTTCACTTCACTACCTCCAAGATTTACCTACAAACAAAAATATTAAAAAGCATTGTAATAATCTATTGGAAAATATATGAAAAAAATATGAAGCTGTTTCATCTGTAGATGTAGATATATTTTATGCTGTGTTAAGATGAATTGATGAGGGGCTAAACTTGATGTATCAGATTTATATGTCAGCATGTAATCAGTGTTTTCTAGTGTAATCTCCACAGTTGCATGGCTAGATCTTCTATTGCAGACTGTATCTGAGATTCAGCGATACCTGTCATTTGAAGCCCACTGCAGAGATTATTCTCAAAGAAGTTGCTCATGGTGAGAATAATTTGCAGCTTGTGAGTTATAGGTTCAAGGATAAGCAAACTTCACTTGGTTGAAAATGGAGTAGTCCCTGAGAAGGTACAACAAAGTTTTTGCAACACCCAATCATTTAACCACATAATTTTGTGTGATTAAATAAATAAATTGATACTTCATTCTGGGTAAAGCTTAAAAGCTCTAAGGCTGCGTTACTTTTACTTTTGATTTCTTGCGAGGTTTTTAAAACCTTGCAAAGGACTGTTGACAATGCAAACCCATCTCAATCAGATGAAAGACCCATAAAAAGAGAGCACCTTGTCTAGATGAAGCAACTTTAATTCTAAAGTAAGCAGAATGCTTAGGCCAAATGTATGAGGGTTACCTCATACCTTAGCTTAGCTTTCCTCGTAGTTGGGAAAATTGATTAAATGAAAATAAATTCCTGCATATATGGATTCCAAAAAGTTAATATGAAAAACAATCAATTATGGTACTAAATCAATAAAGAATTTATCTACATATTGTGTTACAAAAAATAAATTTGTCATAGTAATATTTTCTTTATTCTAATAACAAATTATCAGCACCACAGAGGTGAAATGTTTTGTATATTTTATTGTATTTTTCTGTTGAAATTGTGTGGCTTAATCAGGATAAATTTTTAATGTTTTTAAGAAAACAGAATACAATAGTTATTTATGCATCAAGGGAGTAAAGTAAGTCATTGTTCCCTGAGTGATGAAGCTGGTTTTAATATTAACTCCCGAGGTAGAGCTGAGGGAGTTAATTATCGCTCCAGTACAATTGATTTTTTCCCGAGGTCTGCACAAGATATTATCAACAGACGGGAGAAAAATAATTTAAGTTTTAAATTATATTATATTAAAACAAAAAGTAAATATTTTTATATTAATTTAAAAAAAAAAAAAAATCCTTCCTGTAAACTAGAAAGAAAAGTTCACTTTTTCTCCCTTCTGGAGACAAATAAATTTAAAATGGAGCAAAAACAAATTTTGATATTACACACTTTACCTCTGAGATATTGATAAGGTCGTAAAGTGTAAACAAATATTAGTTATTGCATTGGGAAATTGGACAATATATTAAAAAGGAAAATTCGATCACATTGTTTAAACCTTTAAAGTATTACCATGTTCCTCTCAAGTATTTTTTAAAGACAGTAAAGTGGAAAAAAAGAAAAAAGTTAAAAAGAATAAAATGGGGGAAAAGTTTGAAAATAAATAAATAAACACTTTTGCAAGACAGACTATTTTTTTATTAACACATTGAAATTACAAACAAAAATTATCCGTCATTAAAAAAAAATAAATAGGGGAAACAATAAAAAACTAAAATAGATCATTTATAAATATCTAATCGAATAGAATGCATATAAAACCATTATCATTTGACATGCTTCACTAATATTTATGTCATTTAGAAATGACAAGAAAAATACGGATAACCAGGGGTGTGGGGAGGTTCAAACAGTAAATAGTCGAAACAAGACATGTTAAAAACTATATAATGCAAGCTGGATTTTGTCAGATAACTCTTAGTTTGCTCTTAAATGGTGCAATGTGCTACATTATTTTTAAAATATCAATAATATTCTTCAAAGGTTGTGTTTTTGGAAAGTATTTTGTGACAAGTGAGAGTCTGGTGCAGTCGTCGGGCTATTCACATAAAGATGAAGGATAAAAAGAGGAAGTGAAAAGAAGAAATCAATTTAAAGAAGAAGAAGAATAAGAAGAAAGCTAAGGTGGAAAGAAGCTTAAAAACATTATTAGGGGGAAAAACATTTTTAACAGGGTGGGTGGTGGTTCACAAAGTCTCTTTACAATTTCAAAAATTAAATATAATAAACTAATACAAACTAATTAATTATAGCCAAATCAATATCATCTGTGTCTTGGTAGAAATACACTAAGAAGTTTAACAAATTATTTTTAATAAAATGTAATAATTTTATAGCAAAATAAAAATGATCAACTCTCTCTAAAAAAAATATAAATCATAATTTTAAGGGAAGCTTTAGGCGTCAACTATCATAAGTGCCAACAAAATATTATGAAAAAAAATAAACAAAACACTACAATCCCAGATTGAACTAGTTTAATTTCATACCGTGAGAGAACCAAGTTTTAGAATTTGGTTATTACTACGTACGCTATGTATTTGAAACATAATTCTAATTCGGTCACAATTAAAAAATATCTGAGAGTGGTTGATATTTTTGGAATAGTCTAAGATTTAAAATGTTAGACATTCTCCTTAAATACGTGTTGCTTTTCTTTTAAAAATGATATTTGTCATTGGTAAAGTTCTTTTATATAACGCATTAAATTTCTCAACTTAAGAAAAGGTTAAGTTCCAGATATTTGCTAAGAAGTGCAGTATTGTAACTGATAGGAGGAACACAAATTCACAATTTGAACTTCACATTATCCGGAATGCAGCTTGACATAAACATGAGAGCTTTTGATATTTTCAATCAAAAAAGTAGATATAACATTAAAAATTTAGACCATATCACCAGGTAATAATACTCAAAAACATGATTACCTACTTTAGATAGTGTTACTGTATCAATATTAGGATTTGGTAAAGCCTAGTGGTTAGGGTAGAAACAAATCTCCTAAAACCTTAATCAATATATCTAGTGAGTGAATGAATCCAATTAATATGAATCATAATGATAATCATACAGAGATGAGTAAAGTGGCCAATCTCCCCATCCTATAATATCTTAAATTTGTGTTGAATAGGGAGTAAGTAAAAGAAATTACTAAAAATTTACTAAATTAAAAAAAAGTGTGACTCTCACACATTAGAAGTGAAACTTAAGTTCTAGAGACAGTTGATTTTATGCATTGATCTCTTTCCATTTGTTTGACAATTTTATTATTTCAGGATTAAGAAATGGAAATTTAATTGAATTATGTGGAATTTAATTGAAAAATAAAATATTTTCATAATATTTTAGTGAATAATAGAGAGTTTAAATAAGACGTACTTTTGATTGTCGTGATACATTAATTTTAATTTTCAAATGACGTTATTAAACTTAAAAATCCGTCAAACAGAATTAACATATGACATTAATTTTAATGTCATAACAAAATGTTGTATGTTTTCATAATTGAGTTTAAGTAATACGGAACAAAAGATGTAGTGAAGTATTTTTTGTTTTTGACAGTTTTGTTTTAAATTTGTCGTATTTTAGAAAATAAACACAAATAACGTAACAAATTAAAGTGAAAAAAGTGATACGTCAACTGTGACAGATAAAAGTATCACGTCTTTTCACAGTACGACAATTTTATACGTGCGCATGCGCAATAAGTTTGACATGAGAAAGACGTATGATGTTAATTTTTTATACGTCTTATTTAAACTCTCTAATGAAGAAAAAACACGAAAACAACATTTATAAATATTACAGTATTATAATGTACATAATATTATGCCTATATTATGTTTATGAAAAATCGTCAACTTCCGATGATTTTACTTGGTTAGCAAAAAAAAAATAAAAATAAAAAAATGGTTAGCACTTATGCGTGCTGAATCAGAGGTCAGTGGATCAAGACTCGTCCAAGGAAAAGATTTTTTACAGGTAAATCTTTTACTTGGACGAGTCTATCTAAGCAAATTTACTCTACCGCACCTAAATAAGTTTCACTTCAAAAAAAATAAGGGTGATTCTCAAACTATGCTCTAGTTTTAAAAGAGAAAATTTGGGACCTACAGCCTTTGAGACTTAAACCTACAGACGTGAGACGCGGTCATCACTGAAAGACCTAGAACTTTATTTTAATTCTATCCGCGCAAGATTACAATCTTTTTATTACAGAATATAAAATTTGTAATTACAGTAATAAAAATTTAATTACCGTAATTTTATTTACATTTACGGTAATTACACATTTTTTAGTACGGTAATTACATTCGATCATTGAATATTAAATTAGAGCCTTAGAGCCAAATAAATAACACTACACAAATATCCAACTTATTTCCTTAAACAGCAATATATGGGCTAAAAAATAAGCCTGGTTTCATAAATATAGTATTTTTTAATAATGATTTAAATTCAAATACGGTAATTACATGAATAAAGGTACGCACCTGTTTGACAACTTTAACTAAAAAAAAATCAGGATAGACAAAGGCTTTAGCCGCCATTTTTTCGCGCCATTTCTTATCAATGTTGCCAGCTTCTCAAACTACTAACCGTAAGAAATTTCCCTCGCACTTGAGCAAAGTGAGGGCTCACTTTATTTTTCATTACGGTGATTACAAAAAAACATTGGACAGTTTTTAAAGTCCTGTACACCAACCGTGCATCAGTAAAAGATTTATAAAAACTTATTTTATTTAAGATTAAACTGCCGTCTGTGAATAAACATTAAAAGTCTTACATGTGTTACATTTAGCATGAGACAACTATTTTGGATGAAATCCTATTTTGGGACAAATGCGGAAAGTACATAATTGCATTATGTTTGAATTTTTAACTAATATTTCAATAAATATGACTTCATCATTTTTTTTTTTTTTATGAGATTTGTTAATTATAGTAATTTTAAGCTAAAACAGAGAAAAACTGGGCAGATAGGAAACATCCTGGTGAAGTAATAACATTGGGACACAATTATTGCCCCTAGTTTGAGAATCACCCAAAAATAAATAACCAAGGCAGAAAAGTTTTTAGAAGTTGAAATAAAAACTTAAATTCGATGGAAAGCAAATCTAGGCATTCCAAGCAATATTAACAACGTAGTAGATGCAACAATAATGCTGTTATTACCCTGATCTCTAAATATTTCCAGATCATCAGGAACTATATCAAAGGAAGTGAAGAAAAATTTAACAATCTATAATGATAAAGATAGTAATACAGAAGTACTAAAAATAGGAAGAAAAAGACAAAAAAATAAAAATAATCACTTCCATCATTCGTAATGGTATTAATTTTTTGAAATCATAAAGACACTTTGACACCTGTAAATATATAAAACCAAACCTAACACTTTTACATGGTCAATTGTGCAGTTATAAAATATTGCTAAATAAAATTGACCAATTATATAAATTTCTTTAATTGCTCTCTTTGTATAGTGCAAAATTATGACATATTTAATGCACATATAACAGAATTGAGAAATACACACCTTGAAGATGAAATTCAACCATAAAATATCTTGAAACTAATCAACAAAAACATTACTTGATAACAGGTTTTGGTCATTATGGGTTAGAAAATGTAATATTCAATCATTCTGTTAACTTAAAAAAAAAAAAAAATCTTATTGCTTCCGAGTTTACTGAAGGTAACAGAAACATTGTAATTCAGGAGAACATAATTATTTTATGTCTCCGAAATAAAAAAAATCCTAGACAGATATCTATTTCAGACATCAGGGAACATTTTTGGTCTTGTATCTGTCTTGTTGGTCTGAATGTCACCACCATAATTTACAAAATCTAGCATGAATTTATTAAAATTTGGATAGTTGATAATTATTATTATTAGTTGGTCCCAAATTAATTTCAACCATCTGCACACATTTAATATTTAATAAAAAATAAATGTGACCCCAGTGGTTATTCAAACTGGTCCAAACAGACACACATTTATTTCCCAGTGGGATAATAATATTAGGACATCAACACGCTATGGTTCACAATAATAATTAAAAGACTATTTTTAAAAGTTATTGGTTTAGACTCAATAAATTAATCCACTAATACATTGACTTTGCACCAATATTATTATTTGAAAATTCTTTACTTAATAAAATAATTATTTTCCTTTTAATCAAATGATCAAAATAAGCTTGCACACTTGAACAAGAACAAATGAAAAATATTAAGGATAAGAGAAATGATGAAATTTAAGTCAAGTTAAAAGAATTTAGACGTGGGGAAAAAGTTATAGATGTGATGTGAAAAAGCTAGAGGAAATAAGAGAAAAAAACAAGCTTTTTAAGTCCCAAATAAGGTAATACAATGTTTCCAGTAAGTGGGACATTAGTTCAAGATGAATAAAAACTAAAACAGTTTTAAGAACAAGAATTCACTTTAAAAAAACAAAAAAAATTAATAAAGATTTAAAATAAAGAAAAGGTTGAGAAAGGGAAAGTAGAAAAATATAAAAATGAGCCCTGGCAAGAACTTTTTAACTACGTTTTAGACTGGTGCTGCTCCAAGAGGCATCTAAGACAAATAGTTGGTAATACAATAACAACTTAAAAGGGTATAAATTATTGGAAATTCAAAATTACTATTATTATTAGTGATGTGCATAAAGAATTCGTTTAGAAAAATTTGAATTTTGGTCTTATATATACTATATTTGAAGGAAACATTTTACATAAAAAGAGCTTTAAATAAGTTATGTGACATACTATATTAGCATACATGTTTTTTCAACGCCCACATTTCGTTCATATTTGTTTTTTTTTAATGCCAGCAAAGTATGGAAATTTTGTAATAATAGTTACACATTGTTTTCCTACTCTCCAATACCTTCACACAGTTATGTTAGTTGCCTGCCGTATTATCCCCTTTCTTGAAAGTATTAAATATCCACTATCTCTGAAATGACGAAGTCACCCCACGCTTGTTCATTCAAAGAAGAAGGGAGAAGTCAAATAAAAAAGCACGCAGAACTGATTTTGTTGCTCTGCTGCAGCTAAGTGAATAGAGCACAGAAATTTGTGTTTGATTATTTTTGGCATTGTGTGTATTCCCTTCAAAGCTATAAAGGTAAAGGAAGTATTGAGAACATTCTGAAGAAAAAAATTGTTTTCCTCAAAATTCAAAATTTTGATAATAGAGTTTATTTTATGACACCAGGGAAAAATTTGTTGTTTTAAGTTTGTGTTTCTGTCAACCTTTTTTTTTTAAAAAAATAAAAATACAATGGTGAACAATTTGTATGGTACGCCAAAGTTATTCTGCAAATGGGCGATGAACCCGTAATAATTTCAACCTCCATATTCTTTTTTAACATTTCTTCCTCTTGCACATGCACACAATCTTATTATAAAATAAATCTCAAAAGACCATTTCGCTAATGGTAGGATGCGAGGTTTGTTGAGTCTTATAGTCTAAGCAGCACATTCATCCTCTACAACTTTTAATTTTTATTTTAAATCAAATTATAATTATTATTAACAACAGGAAACAGACAGAGAAAAACAGACTCCAGTACCAGGATTTGAACCACGGGCCTCTATATTTCCAGTATAGCACTCTAACCAACTAAGCTATGTAGGAGCTATATAGAGGCCCATGGTTCAAATCCCGGGGCTGGAGTCTATTTTCCTCTGTCTGTTTCCCGTAGTTAATAATAATTATAATTTGATTTAAATTAAAATTTAATCTTTCCGTAGCATGAATACCACCAAAATCGTAAAATATTATACAACTTTTAATTTAAATGAGATTTTAATTCAGCCTTTCCTTTAGAAGTATAGTAGTAGTTAGTAGTAATTATCTATTAGAAAATTGTAATTTAGTTATATTGCTAAATAACCATGGTCCATGATGTTTTATATTTACCAAGATTTAACTATGGAGAAACACCAGTCATTTCCCCACCTAATAAGTTTACCCACACCAATATTATATCATAATTGGTTCCTATAATCACTTAGACATTAATGTATTTTAGTAACTAACCACTTGAGAGGTTGGTTTTAGTTTTCAAAATAAATTTTTCTTTAACTTGTCCATGAAGGATACCATCAATCAATTCATTCCAGATAACTTAACCCTTTCATTGAGGCATAAAAGAGAGAAAAAAGTATGTACTTCCATGGAACGGATTTTCTTTTTCTTTTATTTAAGTTAGTCTGGACTCAAATATTCATGAAATTGAACCAGAATCATTATTCTGAAGTTTATTGTTTTTTAAAAAAAAAAAAAAACATTGAAAAA
>KZ651593.1:357790-373832 GCA_001010745.2 Gerris buenoi | reverse complement strand
GAAAATCTTCGCAATTAAAAAAGCTACAATTCAACACTCTAGCTTTTTTTTCGTATCTTCAGTATTTTTGAAGTTATTTTGAAGAAAAGGGGATTTTTACCGAAATTGCAGAAAATCGTTTTTCACTTTAAAGTCCAATTTTTCAAAAAGTAAGCATTTTAAATTAGTCAAACTTCTAGGATCTATTGATAACACATAAATAAAGAGAACCACAGAAGGGCGACGATCAATTTTAATTAGGGTGGTAATTATGGGGTTGTTTTCAATGATTTTTTTTTCGTAGAAAAATGCAGGGACCAACCTTATTTTAATCGTAACTCGCTTAATTTTGATGCTATCGACTTCTATCTTTTTAAAAAAGAAAGTTATTTTTATGTACATTAAAAAAACCTCTATAAGTTTTCCTCGTACAATGCACAGTTTTATCTCTATTTGACTCTGAATCTCTGTAATGTAGCATTTGACGAACAAAAGCTAACAATTAACAAGCAGTAGCTCAGTTCGTAGTGCTAGTACAGGAATTATAAAAAAAGGATTTTTTTTTTATAAGCTTCATTTTTGTTTTACATACTTTTTCAATCAGAGGCATATTTTTTGAGTTATTCGTGAAACCCCGTTAAAAAACGTGACTTTTTCAATGAAAATTAGCTATTTTCAACCACGAATAACTCAAAAAGTATTGACTTTCGGAAAAAAACTCTATAGAACAAAAGTTGCTTAGAATTTTATCCTCTATCGATTCACGTGGTTATTTTGGGCAAAAATATTTCAACCCCCGAAAAGGGGTGGCAACTACCCCTACAGCAGAAGCACACATCGGCACTATATAACTTTTATTATTTGAGCACTCTTCCATCATGTTACCGAATTTCAAGTGAATCGGTTCAGTCCGACAGAATTTGGAGGGGAATAGCCCGAGTGACTGGACTGTATATATTTTTCATTGTTATATAATATAATGTTAGGGGAAAAAATAGTTCCGAATTTAAATCTGGTTGTCACGCGTCACTTAATTAATTTATTTGTTTACTTTTCCTTTTTCGCTGTCATTCAATGTTTACCTCTAATAAAAAAACACAAATTTGAAACCCGTCAAAATGAATATTGCCAAAATAATTGGATATGACAAAACAAATAAAACAACTTGCGGATTTTTTCCGAACTAACTTTCCATACAGCAAACTTGCTAAAAACGAATTAAATTCTGCTGAAAAATGACTAAAAGTATTAAAATAATGCATTGTCATCGTGTTCTGAGCTGTTCTGAAAGTTTCAAATGTCTAGCTACTCGGGATGTTAGTTAAAATTCGATTGCAAGATTTGTACCGGACAAACAAACAAACAAATAAGAAACCAAGTTAATAAAAACGTAGTAAAATAAAGGAAAAGTTGAAGGGTAATTTTGAGTTCGAAAAACAAATTTGTTTAATAAAATTTGCACTAGACTCTCAAAATAAAAGTACATAATTTAGATTAGACATCGAAAAAGGGCAGAGAGTACCTCTCGGTTGACACAATCAGACTGGCACAAACAAAGACAACGCTATTGCCCATGCCAAGTCAAGTTCACTCGGCGCCTCAAAAGTTTTGATGTTTGGCATATTTGTTTTTTTATACTTGAAAATGATTACATCAAAAGTCCGAAATTTATGAGAAGAGCTATGGTCGAAATTTTGGACAATAATTTTCCGGGTTTTCAATTCTAAAAACATATAAGGTTTACTAGAAAAGGTATAAAAAAATTTTATAGGTCATAAATTAGATCAGATTATGCATGTTTCTGATTTTAAAGTGAAAATAACTAAAACTTTTTCAATACAAAGTTTAGTGAAGGTTCTGGTAAATTAAATTCAGAAACTTTAGTTTTTCTTTTGAACCAGTTTATGTAAAAACTAGAATAATATAATATAATGGGTTTAAAGTAAATTTTCCAAGCTTTCCGAAGGAGTAACTTTTATATACTGAAATAATAACGGCGTTATTTTATCATTTAAAACATTTTATAAGCAAAAATCAAAATTCGGACGTTTATATGATAATTTTAGCACGTTGAAAATAGCAATAAAATCTATAGACATACATAATTTGATAATCTGAAAATTTCATAACTATAATTCATGTCTTACGCATTTTGTCCATAAGTTGCTTAGTTTTTTTTTTTTTTTTTTTTTTTTTTTTTTTTTTTTTTTTTTTTTAGCAAAATAGCAAATGTAAAACAAAAAATAATAATAGGAAATGTGTAGTTATAAAAGGGTGGTTGGAAGCGAAATGTCCAGAAGTGGAAAGTGGTTGGATGCTTAGTGGCCATGTAAGAATGACATTTAAATGTATATAGCCCTAGTATTAATGGAGGTGTCTCATAATGGAAGTTACTTGAAAGTAAATCCCAGTTGAAGGTAATGGTCCAATAATGGCACCAGTGCCATCCACTCGTGAAGGAGATCCCATAAAGTTTAGTCAAATTAGCCATAAAATCGTTGCATATAGGTGAAAAATTTAAGTCCCTGCACCGCCCGGCTCGAATTTTGTTACTCGGACCGATCCAAGTTTTGAGGTCGATCTTTGAGAGGCTGTCGTTAAAAATCATGAAAATTTAGTAACTCTTCCGGAGTATAAATCATTACCCAATTCTATTTACTCCTTTTGACAAAGAAAAAAAAATCTGCCCTTTATGAACTCCTCCCGACAATAAATACCAACTTCAAAGTTCCAAACATAAGTTAATGTTATCGATGATGGATTTATTCTTCACAGGGTCAAGAGGATTGTTGGTTCTACATTTACTTTTATTTGCCAGCAATATGTTGCTTATGATTATGTCAAGAAACACTATGGCTGTCAAACAGCAGTTGTTTTAGTGACTGTTCAACAAGAACAATTCCTTTAAAATTTAAACAACAGGTAGACAAGAATGTCCTTACGACCTCTTGTTTGCCAACACTCGGATACTCTCGCTGATAGTGTAGAGATTTACATTTTTTTTTTTTTTTTTGGTCTATTCTTTTTAAAGAAAAAATGTTGTACTCTTTATTATACTATATTTTAATGTCCTAGGTTTTCTTATTATTTAGTTTTATATTATAAATTATTTAAGTGAATATTTTCTGTGGACCAGTAAAGAAAATCTGACAAGGAAATCTGCGAGCCTATCAGGTAGCCCGATGGGCTCACAGTTGGGAATCCCTCTCATGGATAGATTTAAGGTACGGAGAAAGTAATTTTATTTTTTGAGAGTAATAAAAATATCAGAAATAATAAAAAAATAAAATGTGATATGAAGAAAAAATATGAGACTTACCCTGAAGAATATCGTAAAGGGAGAGGCGTATGTTAACCCTATGTTGGAAGCCCAAATACACCAGTATCCTTGCTACATGATGCTTGACAAACTTAGCATACTTGGTGCTGTGATTGGTGTAATACCACTCGTCTGACGGGAGGAGGAGCTGTGAGAGAACATCAGGAAAACCTTGTTCCACCAGCGCTCGGTGGTTTGCTGGCTCTAGCGCCAACCTTCCCACGATCTGCAGCACCAGAACCAGTAGTTGCTGCAACATGGGAAGAATACATTTAGTCAGACAAGAGACAAGCATTTTGATTTATCTTAATATGTATTTCCCTAGCAAATAGTTATCAGCACTAGATTAACACGGTTTTATAGTATTTACAGCGGGGGAAATGCCAGAGTATACTCTTATGTAGAAAAGAACGAGATTAATAACTAGACAAAACAAGTAAGGCGCGCGTAACGTAAGTACGTGAGGCGATAATCGCCGGTTTCTGTAGGATCGTTTTCTTCATGTAAAATTGTAACATTTTATTTCAGGAATACTTTACATGATTATTTTTGTAAATAAAGTGTTTTCTCTCTCTCTAAAAATGTTCAACAAATTCTATTGTATTAATGTTACTTATCGGTGACACATTCATATCTTATACTGGGTATTACTTTTCATGGAAGTGTAAATACCACTTTGACGAAGGTCCAAGTTGGAAAAAATAGCATCTTGTTTTGAGCTATTTCGTGTTGTAAGCAGCATAGAAGATTTCAATGTAGTCGCCCACCATATTGGCCGCCACCTTGAAAATTTTAAGTGTACAATTTTAATAGTATATACTCTTTTTCTACACTTCAAGACCTTCAAATTGATGGATGCATAACATGTCATGGCGACTAAAAACTTTTTTTTAGCGCCCCCCATATTGCCGGCTATATTAGCGGCCATCTTGGAAATATCAAGTGTCAAAACTCCAAAAAGTGTAAAGTCGTCACAAAAAAAATTGTTCTGAAAAAAAAGTTTCTCATGTGTATTAATAGATTAAATTTTTTATTCTTTAATTAAGCATTTTGTTTTTTAGTATTTTGTATTGTTCAGATGTTAAATCTCATTTAGTCCGAAAAACATTCCCGATATTTGGATGAAAGCCTAAAGCAACAAAAAAGAAACAAACCAGATGATTCTTTGTAGTCCCATTGTTTTTTAAATATGTACAGGGAGATTCAGAAAACCCCACCATTATTAACGTTAAACAGCAAGAAAGATAAGGAGGGGGGGGGGGGGAATTGAGTAGGTAGTGTATGACATTTTAATAACAATATCGACCAAACAATAAATCAAAAAAGTCGTTTCCATATGGTTAGTATACAAGCGCAATTCACCTTAAGCTAAGGTTAAAACCACATACATGAATTTAAAAAAATTATTGTTTGTAGATATTTTTAATCAAATGGCATAACCTATTCAATCAAATTACCTTTCATTTTCTGACTTCACTTATGAAGCTATAGATGCAAATAAATATATGTTTGTGTGCATTTGAAAGCGCAGAAGGTTGAAACTTATTGGGACCAACAACAGGCTAATCATGATCTACCGTCTAAATTTCATTAAAATCGGACGTGTAGTTTTTTAGATATGTTGGTTCGCAAAAATTGAGCGACAGACCGACAGATAGACACGGAACCAAAACTGTTCCCTGATGTCTGAAACGGATTTCTGTCTTGGGTTTTTTGAAATCGGAGACCTCAAAATTTTTCTTTTTTCAGAGCGACCACGTAGCTTCCTTTAACTTCGGTATCTCGGAAGCAAAATTAGATTTATCACTTTATTTTCACATATTGTAGTAGTGTGAGCCCAATGACATATTTAGGTTGTTGCACCGCAAATCATTAACTCTCTTTGTGTTTGAATTAGTGTAATCCCACTATTTGAATTGGATAAGGAAAATTAATGATGGAATTAAAGTAATTGATGGACAAGAGTCGTCAATTAGACAACTCAAACTATGGACAGTACTAGAGACAAGCGTGGCGACCGAGTCTAGATTTACTCCTGAATGAATGATCCAAGGCAACAGGTGGGTACCTTTATCCCCATGTACTGAGTACTGACTCCAAACACAACCAACCAGATAAAACGACCTGTTTCATATGAATATAAAGCACTAAAATTTTCTTTCTTCTCTCAGAGAGGGGAATCAACCCTTTGCAGTTCTTTTTTAATAACCTGGGTATTATTTAAAAAACTATTTTAAAAAAAATGTATTGTTCAAAGAGTCATTGAAGATTAAGAGGACTTCACGTTAATGATCAACTTTAAAACACGAAAAATAAAAAAAATAAAATTAATATTTTGTAACAGTTTAATTAAAATTAGGTAAATTAAAATTGAATAGGTATACTTTTAATAGAGGAGGAGGACAACATTCCTACATAAGAAAATGATTTTTGTTACTTTTTTTTACATAATATATATTACTTGCAAATTAAATTTGCTATTTTTAATAATGACAATACCAACTGCATCAACTTATAACCAGAATAGGGAAGCATGAAAAATGCCAGAAACAAGGAAGATCATAATGTCCTATTTTTAAGAAAGGTGGTAAGCAATAATGACATAATTATAGAGGCATTACTCTACTGAACATATCTTACAATCTATTATCAGGAATAATAAACAGAAGAATAAGTGAACTGGCGGAGAAAATAAGTGGCGACTACTAATGTGGGTTTAAACCAAATTTGGGGACGAAGGGACCAACTCTATGTCATCCGGACAGATGATGGAGATTTACACTTTCTCTACATCGACTTTAAGCATGCATTTGACAGCCTCAAGAAAACAAATATTTAAAGCTCTTGAGACTCTAGGAATCCCTAGAAAGCTGGTACGACTTGTAGTTAAGAAAATGACAAATAAATTGGCCAAAGTTGAAGTTGGAGCAGAAAAAAAATTGGCCAAAGTTGAAGTTATCAAGGAGTTAAGTAGGGTGATTGACTGTTTGCAACAATTTTTAGCTTAGCGTTACAGAGTGCGGTCAAGAAAATTAATCTCGATGGAACAATTGATAAACTATACCAGGTCAATGCCTATGCAGAAGATGTAATAGATTTAGGTAAACAAATTAATTAAAAGAGTGTTTAGCCAGATTGAACTGGCATGGCGCATAGTGCGTTTCATTAAGTTGCAGAGACTGAGGTGGCTTGGACATCTAGTCAGAATACCAGAGAGTAGAGAAGCCAAACAGATGTGGAGGGGAGACTCTAAAACCATCATATAGAAAATAAAAGCTGAAATTAAGTTGAATGAACAGAGTAGAAACTTATCTCAACAAAATGGAAATTCGTGGATAGAGAGCAAGTGGATGGAAAGCGCGAGCCTTTGATATAGGTGAATGGAAAAAAGTTGTTTTTGAGATCACAGCCGACGACGCCAGGCTGTAGAAAAACCAAAGTAAGTAAGAAATAGTGACAACAATTTTGATTGAATGACATGAATTATCATGAGATGAGAGGCTATCCAGTGGTTACACTTCAGTTGTGCATTACATTTTCAGTACATCTGTTGAGGGTGTGAATTATGGTAGGAGGTCTTGAGGCCAACCCCTCTTCAGCCGGTGGAGTGGTTGGTCGGGGATATAAAGGGATGTCATGATCACAGCCCTATTATGGCATCCCTTTCTAATGAGTTTCTGATTGAGACATAAAACAGAATTTTTTTCAGAACGTACATATGCTGCTTTTATAGACTTATGTAGACAAATGACATAGCCCTAAAATACAAATAGGCTTACAGTTTTGGGAGGGGTTATAAAACTTGGCCCTTTTTTATGTTTAGGTTTTTTGTTGGGGTTATCAATATTTTTTAGCCTTCGATCCAAATCGGTACAAAAGTACATGTATTTTTTTATTTTTTTTTTTAGTAAATAAACAAATGACACAGCCCTAAAGTACATATTAAGGCCTTTTTCTCACGGTTACACTAAGGTACGGAATGTTTTTATTAGTTACACGACTATAACTTCAAGTGCAAAATTTCAAGTAACTTATAATTTTATGAGTCACAGAGAGAGTCAGTAACAAACATGTCAACTTTGAAACTCTCCCCTTTTAATAAGGCTCAATTTTAAAAGTGTCCTAAGCTACATAAGCTTAATTTGTTTCAAATGCCTTTCTTAAGAGGAAGCAAACATTTGAGAGTTAGAAAAACCGGGTGAATTGGTACAAATTAAGATACACTGCATGCTTTTTGGAACTTGCCCTTGCGAACTGCCGTGCACGCAGATTGTCTCATACGCTATAGCAAAGTTATACTTGCTCATCAATATAAAAAAAATATATATCTGGGGCGGGGAAATATATATCCCCGCCATGTCGAGCATAGCCGTACCATCCTTTACTGGAACCAACTCACGGCAATTTGGACCCCCCTATATTATCCTTTTGAAGATACTTAGATATATAAAATTAATTTTAATTTAAAGTTCATGACAAACTGAACCGGATATAAAAATTTCACACTATTTTTTCATTTGAGCGTCGCAGCACAAGGATACGAATTTGTATACAACACTGCATTTAATTTTAGCCTCTTTGGGGTGTGAATTTGCCAAGTCAGAAAAGGTATTTAAATTTAAACGTGTAGAGTGATTTGGGAAACAGAATAGAGAGAGGAACAGAGAAACATCATGTTCTTGCACTGGATAAATTAGACCTAGTGGAACTTACTCGGACAGTGGGAGACTTGGCTAAACCTATGATCTCACTACTTTTTACGCGATACTTGGCTTATTTTTTTACACTAGTGTTTTTGTTGGGATCATATACACCGTAAAACTTACAAGAAAAACAATAAGATTAAAATAAAAATAAATTTGGCTGTGTAGGCTTGAAAATGGCCGAAACGTTGCCGAACACATTAATAAAGTAAGTTATTCCTTTTAACCTGAAGGAACCATTTCGATATATATGTATACATACATAGAGAGTGTGAGAGAGAGAGAGAGAGAAAGAGAGAGAGAGAGAGAGAGAGAGAAAGGAATAGTTAATTAAAAAATGCGGGAATAAATTTTGTTTTTGCGCAATAAATATTTGTTGGAAGTAAATTAAAGAGGGAAAACTATAGAGAAGAAACTGGTTGAATATGCATCTGCCAGCATCTTTACCCTGAGCTCCCTCTAACGGCTCTGGAACAAAACAACCTATAAATATTCTAAATACCCTTTACTTCTTCTTATTTCTTACTTAAATCCTCTTCTACAACTATCAAATACAGCTTCTAGTTTAAATTAACAATGCATATTTTATAAAATTTATTTCTATGAATGTAAATAATGAAAAAATATATATATAGGGTGTTAAAAAAAGGGTGTAACATTTTTAAAGAGATAAAAGTATGGACCAAATTCTTAGTAAATATGGGTCCTCAATGGTTTCGGAGATATGGAAGGTTGAGACGTTTATTTGTAACGATTTATTATTTACTGATTGAATAAAAACAATGAAAATAATCTTTTAACAATACCAAACTATGAAGTTACAGAAGATGTTCAAAGTGCCCCCTTGCATTTTCAAGCAGGCACGACATCTTTGTCTGGACTCCTTCTAAAACCCCCTCATTAGCTCAGATTTGTTAAAACTTTTTTTTAATTGATTCTTAGCTTTAGCTCCTCGGGACAAAACACAGGAGTACCACTTCCCTAGGTACGGTATAACCGGTATTATTATCTAGAAATCGATAGTTTTTGTTCAGGTTGTATAAAAAGACCAAAAATGAATCCGGAACTATATTTTAATTAATATTTATTTTATAAATTTAATGAAAATGAGATTATTCTTGTACTAGGTGTTCAATTTTTAAAAACTGAAAACAAGACCAAGAGTTAATATTATTTAGATATCTCTGACCCCAGAACCTTTGACCATACAATTTTATTGGTAGTTCCTCTTAAGCTCCACTCTTAAGTGCTCACTAAGAAACATTTTTAAAGAAGGAGAACTCTGCATTACAAAAAGACATTTCAACATTTAAAAATGCTTCTTCAGTAAACGGAATCAATTACTAATGCAATAATATTTGGTGCATCGTGCGGAATCATAAATTCAAAGAATATTTGATTCATTGAGTGGGGGAGGGGGGAATAGAAACAATTGGTGGAGGTAAAAACAACTCAGTAGCATTGGCATATTATTTTTTAGTAAAACAATTTTAATGATTCTTGACGAAATTGATAAAACCCATAAAAAATAAAATAATACATATAAAATCGGGTACGTGGTACCTCGGAACTTTTCCTCACTTCAGTGGCCATGAAGCATCAGCATTGGACGTGGTCAGTACTTGGATGGGTGACCGTTCTGAACTAACTGATTTATTATCATTCTTCCAAAAAAAAAAAAAACTTATTTAATACCTATATTTTATTTAATTATTTGAAGTTTGGCGGTATTTTGAAAGATGTAAACAAACTTTGACGTCATCATAATTATCGCACTAATAAATAATTACATTCGCTTATAAATGTTAAACTAATTAATGGAATTTCATCGGGTTTTTTATACATGTTCCTTAATTTTTTCCGGTTCCAACGACATTTGCGGTATTATTAACCGTCAAAATTTAAAAATTTATATCTTCAAAATGGGGGCCAATATCAAAATGAAATTTGGTGGGCTTGTTTGTCGTGCAGAGAGGTACATTCGCGCCACATTTCAACTCGACCAGGAGCATTTACGATTTATTACGATTTTTTTAAATTTTTGCTGACTCAGCAAACTGGGTTCAAGATGGCGGAAAAAGTTGATTTTCCGGGCGGCAACACTTCAGGAAAGGACTGATTTTTCTGCCACGTTTCAACTCTCTAGGTTAAATACCTTGGGCGCTACGATGATAACACACACACGTACATACGTACACACATACATACACACATATATAAGTCATGCTGAAAACCACTCAGGAGGTCTTAAAAACACCTAAAACGGATAATTCCGTTGAAATCTCGAAAAAAAAAAAATTGGTGAAAACAATACTTTTCCTACAATAGGAAGTGAGGAAAAGTAAAAATAACACACTCCGTAGCGAAGTACGGAAATCCAACTACTTGGATTTATATTACCATAAAGTCAAAATTTTAATGTATAGAAACTCTAATACGGATTTCATAATGTTATACGATACTAGTAACTAATACAAAAGTTATTTTTAAGGGGATTTTTTTAGAATGAAAACACGTCATGTGCTGAGATATATGGATAAAAGTTTGTTCTAAAAGTATATAAGGGGATTATAATGACATACCGGATCATGTGTTGAGTCTAGAGCAGCAGCTAGTATCCTTAGCTGTGCTTCTTGAGCAAGTTGAGCTTGAGCTGACTTAGTTTCTACCATAAAGAGAAGTGCCCTAGCTGCCAGCAGCTGCAGACAATGGTAGCTACATTCACGCCATCTAAACATAGAGAAAACACCATACTATTATAATGACTGCTTCGTTACACTATTAATTAGGCTTGTTTTATGTACAACATAGTTATATAAATTTAACACATCTTCATCATTCAAAATATGAAAAAGTGTCATTTACATATGATTTTGATATTGAGGCACGGAAATCATATGTACTAAACAATTAATTATAGTTAAATTTTCAATAAAATAAAAAAGCATGAGCTAGTATCAAATTTAAAATAATAAGTTAACAGAATTGTGTATGTATGTTCTAGTTAGGGATCAAGAAGCTAACAAAGGTGACGAAAGTGTAGGAAAACTTAATTAGCAATTTGCAATATGACTTTTCTGGAGATAACAAAACATAAAATGATTGTTGTATTCAGGTAAGAAATGTTTTCCAAGACTTTTATTACTGATTATTATTATTACAATTTATATTCAAGTACAATTTAATTTATAATATGTTTGTTTGTATTGTACTTGTTGTGTATAGATGCTTGAAAATTACCGAAGAAGGTAGAAATATAGCAGTAATGAGGAATGAGGCAGATGTTTTTTTTTTTTTTTTTTTTTTTTTTTTTTTTTTTTCCCGATAGAGCCACAGATCAGATAACAAGGAAAAATAGTACATTACGCGTCTAGTGTAAAAAGTAGCATTTTGCATGCGAGCGTGGAGTTTGCACCCGAGCGACAGCTAGGGTAGTAAATCCACACGAGCAGAATGCAGTTTTCGTACTAGATGCGTACCGTACTTTATCTGCGATTGAAGATTTTAATAATAAATACAGAAAAAAAAAATTAATAAACTTCCTGCATGTAAGTACGTATTTCTCTTTTCATTAAGATGACATTAATTCATTAGATGTATTTTGTGCCGAATTAATTATTTCGGAAGGCATATAATTTTCCTCATTTTCTTCATAATCACTTAAATCACTCATTGTTTCATTGTTTTTCTCTGAAAACTCGATATAAATAGTTACTTTAATTAAACAAAAAGCAAATTAGAATGTAAACAAACTCGCTAATCGTGCGTTAGGTGAAGAATTCCTCTTATTCCGACGTATGGCGGAAAAAAGAACTGTGGATGTATCAACAATGAAGTTAGATAGGTATCTAAAAAGTAATAAAATATATACAAGGTACCTAAAAAAATATAAAATTAAATTTATATGGAGCCTTTGCAATCAAGTCAAACAATAAGTTAGGTATACTTTATTTATTATTAATATAATTGAAAAAGTCAGGTCATTATATTATAACGAATTAGATATTAATTCACTCAGTGTGCACAAAGTAAATTATCTCCATATTGTTGTGTCTTGCAAACAGTCAATAGAAAATAAATTGACAACGTTTGCGTATCAGCACTCTCAAAGGGTCCGGAGGCAATTTAACAAATAGAACGAGTTCGTTAACCAGCATAATCGGCCAAAGTATTAAGATGGCGGCCATTTAAAAGTTTGTTTTAGCAACAAATTTTGAGCCATTTATTATAATTATGAGAAACAAACTCCTTTACACACATGTTTATTGTCTAAACGCAATGAACCTACTCTAGGGTTCTATCCCAATCTGTTCCAGTGATATTATTTTTTTAAGATTTGAGGGACATTTATTCAACGAACTCAACATACGAAATAATTTTTTTTTTTGAGAAAAAATAAAACTACGATTTTATAAAATAATCTTTGTTAAAAAAATGGAGGGGGCACACGAAATTAAATTTTCAAGGACACATAAGGTTTGTTCCAACCACACTTCAAACTGGTTTGGAACTGTCCAACCCATGCGCAACGGACCAAAAGTGGCCGTTTTTCACTAATGTGCATGCGTCAGTTGGAAATTAGTTTGGGACTAGTTTGAAGTGTTGTTGGAACAAGCCTATAGCGTAAAGGTGAATTGGTAAAAAAATGAATTGGGACTCAGGATGTCCTCCTCCTTTATTGAACACCCGATATGACACATTTCAGTTAATATAATTTCAACCCCTAGTTTTTTAAGGATGATTTATTTGGAACTTACATATAATTTTGATGTGTTTGGGAGATCACACATTAATATGAATTCAAAATTTCAAATTATTGTTTTGGGTACTTTCGGAGATCATCAGGTGCGTTATATTATGGGACAGACAAGTCCAGGACTTAATAAGGGTCCTTGTTTTGCCTACGGACCCTAACAAGTGGAAGTAGTGCGCCCATAATATTAATATGGAAAACTTTGAAAAACCATTTTAAACAAATTAAATCAAAATCGGATAAATAGTTTTTGAAGTATGGCGTTTTTGAAGTATGGGCGTTCAAACTAAAGTATATGGACAGTCTTGAGACCAATAATATTTCTCTGATATCAAAAACACATTTTTGTTGAGAAAATTCTTAATTTTAAGACAAAAACAACATATTAGTTCTTCGTCATGATAACAATGCATTTGTTATCTTAAACTATCTATCTAAAAACGTTAACCTTGAAGAAAAATACAGGATAATACATGCATAATATGTGATTCGACAACGAATAAATTATGTATGCTCTATTAGATTATCTTCCCCCATGTATTTTCTTCCTCTATAAGGTCGTGGGTAGAAACATAATTTTTAGACACTTTATTGCATTTTTGTTATTGCTGTAATAAATCCTACATAGTCATTGCACAAAAGGAAATAAATCATTTTTAATACTTCAGAATGCGAGAAATGTAATGTTAGTTCAATATTATTTTTTCTCATTTGTATTAATAATTCAGAGGTAAGATCAAAACATATTTCAACAGACAAATAAAAAGAGCAATTACTTTATTAAATTGCGCATTCGCAATGGATCTGCAAGGCAACAAGTTAATGCAGCTTTTATTTATACCCCCACATCCTGAAATAATATAAATTGCTCGAGGGCAAAGACGCAGTAACTTCAAAATCTTTATTCGAAGAACGTGTTTTTGTGTCCATCTTCTGATATATTTGTCATTTTTTTTTCACCCTCAGGGTCTTGTGGAATCGTTATAAGATTCCATTTATTGTTCAAGTCTGGGACGACGCTAGATTTTTTTAGGATTCCCCTAAAGGTTTTTTTTCTTTTGCTAGTTCGGAGTAAAAGGTCATATCATTAATCTTCTTTCCTTCCTTTCTTAGATTTTTAGATTTAGCAAAAAAACGACAAAATAAACACAAAACAATATTATATTGTTTTGATTTACTATGTGTACCTACACATATCGCTAGTCCGGAAAAAGACTGACATAACTCAATAAATTCCTATATATTATATAGGAAATGATGAAAGTTAATTACAATTTATTGCAAGCAGAAAAAATCAGGAACAAATTAATTAAAAACCTTTTGTACAAATCATGGAAACAAAGCCACTCTGTGATAGGATTCAAATTAATACCGATTTTCTTTGATAGTTTTTCTCCACGATTTAACTTACAACAATTACTGTTTTATTAAAAAGTAAAGTGTATCATTCGGTAGAGTACTGAAGAAGAAAAAGTTAATTCTTATCAAGAAAAAGTAATTATTTATATAATCTATGGTGATCTGATAGTTCATCTAAGCATTTTATTTACCTATTTATTTATTTTTTGTTTATTTAAAGATTAAACTTCCGTTATTATCGACGGTATCGAAAAATACTATTTAAACAAGTAAGTAAGGCGAGCTTCACGTAAATAGGTACGTGAGGCGATAATCACCGGTTTCTACGAGGTTTCTTGAAAGCAAAGCACCTGAATTGACTACGGTAATATATATTTTTCTTCTTTTCTCCTAAAGGTGCTATGTCAGAGCATGGTGACTAAAAACATTGCTCTTTGCCTCCATATTGGAAATATAAAGAGTGAAAACTCCATTATGTGTACAATTGCCACAAATGCCCAGATGCAACTGCTACTATCTGTAGTAGGTTATGGATTGAAACATGCCATCGAACAGACAGAGCCGTTATATAAGGTTTCTTTTCGTACTTCCTACAGAAACTTAAAATGAGCTAACATTTCAAATAACGCGTAAAACATTCAATTTTAGTTGATTTTCTGAAAATAAAATACAACACCTAAAAATCAAGTATTAAACTTGCTCAAGAATATAACGAAGTAATTAATTTTAATATTTTATCTCAAAACCCTTAACAGTCAGGGTTGAGTTTTTTTGCACTCTACTTCTGCGCAAATTTACTACAAACATTTTGTCTATGACCTGATGTAAATCTTTGCTTTAGTTCAAATAGAGTAAGAGTTATTTGATAGCTTCTGGTTCATTTTTGTAAAAATAAACTAAAATTTAATTTTTTTTTTTTTGCAATTCTGAACTATATTTATGCACATATTTTATTTTTCTTTTTATAGAGTCAGAGTCAGCAATAACGGTAGTGCATTATTTAAAGGTTTTAAAAATAATATATGCAACTTGTACAAAAATCAAGAATTTAATGTTACATATTTATATAGAGGCTTAAGAACAATCAGGAGATTAATATTAAGAACATCATTTTCTCGATAACCCACAAATAAACAAAACTTTCCTCTTCATAACCTTAATATGCGGGGAATTAATGTTTTACCGCAAAATATAATTTTATGTGTTCAAACCTCTTAATACGTACCAATCTCGGATCTCTACACAGTTTTCCGTGTCATCTTGACACGGAATACAGTTCTATTTTTGAAAACTTATATCAGTCAAGAGGCTATCTTTGATATCTCTTGAGATTTATAATAACGTCAACCTCTCCTATTTATTGGCTTTTGGTTTTAGTGCCAGTTATTTTGACTCCAACTTTAGTGTTTTATGGTATTAGAGGGAATATTAATAACTTAGCTTAATTTAACTTTGTTTATATTGATTTAACTTTAGATCCTCTATAAATTTTAAGACATATATTTGCTCATTTCTAACCAGATATTAAACATCGTCTTTATTGACAGAATCAATATTGAATTTGGTGTGGAAATTTTGTAATTTCCGGAATTCAAGCATTAGGTGTTTTACGGTTAACTCTAGCTGCCAATAATAAATTATGACCGATGACTGTAGTTTAGCCTTGTGTGCCTTATAATCTTTCCGTGGCACCTCCTTCTTATACTTCTTTTGTTCTTAATTCTTTGGATACTCGGGCGAAGTATTCTCAAGCTTTGATTTAGCCTGCGTTCAGATATAATTATTATTATTATTTTTTTTTTTTAAATTATTAAAAGCCCGCACTGCTGGGTTTCGGTTAGCTTCAACTATAAGGACACGGTCGAACTGGGCCCACGGTCAAAACATTCCTAGGCGGATTACCGTGAACCCTCGACTAAAGACTCAGTC
>KZ651593.1:331792-353332 GCA_001010745.2 Gerris buenoi | reverse complement strand
ATATATATTTGTGTTCTACTCTTCAGCAGCTTTCATTTGATACCCCACTCAAAAATTAAAAAAAATGTAAATTTTTGAGTTTACCACATTTTTTTGAATTGCGCATGCGCAAATCTAATTATGGACTTCTGTATATTTTTCCTGTGGTTGGGTCAAAAAGTTGCACCAGTGTTCCAAATTTCAGCTCTTTCGCTTGAACGGTTCGGGCCCCATGAACCAAAGAGCGACGGACGGACGGACACATCACCCTCGGCATAAGGGTTTTGAGAAGTATCTACAAAACCCTAAAAAGAACAGTAATAGAAATGTGTATTATTTTAAGGGAGATGTGTCGACAGTAATTTTGCTTCCAAACTTGCCGAAGGAAACTGAAACTATGTGATCTTTCTGCAGAACGAAACACTTATAGGTCTCCGAATTCAAAATTCCAAGACCGTAATTCGAAATCCGCTTCAGACATCACGGAACATGTTTGGTTCGTAGGTCTCAATTTTTGCGAACCAACATATATCTTAAAAACTACACGTCTGATTTTAATGAAACGTGTATGGTATGTCATAATTAGCTCCTTGTTGGTCCCACAAACGTTTAAACCTACTGTACTCATTTATTTCTCTTCCACATACGTAAAAACATACATTTGTTTACACCTACACCTTCGAAAGTATATTTATCTGATTTGTTTTTAACTTTTATAGTTTATCGAAAGTAACTAACGGATAACCACAGCTTAATTTTACTCGTCTGCGCTCTTTAACGTTTGCTAAATTTATACTTTAATTCAAGTAAAAAATCAAAACAATTTTGACAGACCTGTACAAGCATAAATCAATGAAGTATGTGATAGGATGCGAGGAAGCTATGTGCCACACCAATAATTCGCAGTCAATTTATGAATTTATATATATACATATTATTTATTAATTTCACAATTTAAATTTACACTAGAATCATTTTGTAAGGTCATAAACTTTCAAAGGATAACATCTTTAAAATTGTCTGAAACAATTCTGCAACTATATTATATACTATATTGTATATATAGTACCCTATAAAGAAACAGCGCAGAGAAAATGTATATTGTATACAATCTGCAAGAAAATAAGCCACGAGATTCACACGTCCCAATAAAGGTATAAGAGGGAGAAAAGTGCAATAAACCCTAATATATTTATATTCCCATTCTTTAAGTGCACTGATAAGTAGGGTTTTGTTTCGGTAGGAAAAAGGTGTACAACTAATAAATTTATCCCCATTTTAGGAGAGCCTTCCTTTCCAAATATAAGTTCAAATCTTCAGTAAAAGGACTAAGAGAATGCGCTTAAGTATAGCGAATACTGTAGCCATTTGTATCCGAGATAAAATCACAGTTATATTTTGTTATCTTGAATTTAGGTTACAACTGGTATAAAACTAGTGTTTGAGTTTAATTTTAAAGGTTGCAACATTAAACTCTTGCAACCATTTAAAATTAGTTTTGGAGATCAGTTAAAAAATTAACAAATAAATTTGACACAGTTTATAGGAATAAGATGAGAAAAATATAACAAATCGGGTATTTGAAATCAGAATACACTTGGTTGTTTGAAGCAATGCCAGTAAATTAAAGTAAAACTTAGTTCCTCAGAAAATATCTCTTTTAGTTTTTGTATGTAATTAAGGTGGATGAGTTAAGTAGTGATATACGTTTTTAAGTGTGAAAAAAATTAACAGTTTAATACATGTTAGTCTGACATATTTGGACCCAAAAAGGTCAGAAAAAAATATTCATTATTTCCAAATTTTGATATTATCATGGAGCATTGACAAAATAGTAGTTTAGTAATTTATCAAACAACTCTAATAACGAATGTTCAATAAAGACCGATTTCGACAACTGATAAAATGTTAGAAGTATATTCATCAATGAACCGATGAACTGAAGTATTCCTTTTTTAACTGTTAAATACTAAGGTCATTATGATAAATATATAAAGTGGTGTGTATAAGTATTAATTAAGTATAAGTATTTAGCAGAGACAGAAAGAAACAATGCTATTATAAGAGTCAAAATATGAAGTGTTAGTGGAAATATTTAAAGAATTTTCTAAACAAAATCCGATTTTTTCAAATACTATTGAGGTTTTTTCACTGTATCTGTACCATCATACTTCGTACTCATAGCCGAAAATATTATACAGGATATGGATGAAGTTTTCGTATAGGATATTTGTGACTTATGAGGTTTTCTAAAACAAAAGTTAAGGGGATTTGATGTTTTCTATAAAATCACTGAGGTAAAATAGTAAAATAAATTTGTGGATCAAATAGTTCCCACATACGAGTAGATTTATTAGGGCAAAATCGACTGACAATCGATAGGCGAACATTCTAGTCCGCAGGAGATAGCGTGCAAACATGAGTCTGACTAACATCAAGCTAGAATTTTGTGTATATGACACCTCTCAAATATAACAAAGACATTATCTATACCAAATTTATCTCATTTTATCACTAATGGTTTCCGATATATTTTATTAAAACCATCTTTTAAAGATCACCGTTGGGGCAGGAATCTCCCTTAGTATACAATTTTTCAAACATTTTCCGATAATTTACATCTTTATTTTTCCGGCTATAATGTTCCTAAACGTTGATTAACTATTACAGAAACACCTTGTAACTTATATATTTCTTCAAACGAGATTTTACCACTTTTAATAATGCATAACAAAATATATGACAATTTTTTTTTAAAAAGTTTCTCTTCATTGGGCTATTGTTTTGGGTTTCAGTTTAAGGTTAATAATTAAGATAATCATTGTACCTTTAAAATAAATTCTAATATAATATACATATACGAGTACGATTATACATTTTCTTTTAGACAAAATTTCTAAAATTATTTCACAATTAAGATTTAAGATGTTTTTCTGTATTATATTTTGTTTTTAAATGTAAAAAAAAATAGTTAAAGCTAAAAAAAAGTTTTATGTTGAACAGATGTTGAGAAGTAGGAAGGGTTAGATGTTCACCATCCTCGTCAGTGCTCTTTAAGTTCTAGAAGAGGCCGAAGGGTCTTTAGTTTAGTGTGAAGATAATTCTGAGGCTGAGTTTATCAGGGATCTACGACCCTTCTCTCTCTGGTTAAAGCATAGTTTGAACCAGTTAACTATTAACTTGGAAGAGGAGAGCTAAGGAGGTTTTAAGGGTAGCGGGACTAACTCGAATTAAGGACCGAGCCATCAGATGTTATATAGACCCTTGAAAATTAAACCCCACCATCTAAAGAACCTTAAGGTCCTTTAATATTATAAATTAAAATATTTCTGTAAACTTTAATAACTTCGTCATAGCCAAAGGTCGTTAGATGCAAAATGCCTTTTCGTTTCAAACATGTTGCAACAAAAGCAATTAGCAGCTTTAATAGAATCTATTGGTGTCAAAAAAAAGAAGAAGTACATATATAAATAAATTAAAAAACCATAGTCAAGGGAAAACAAATATTATGTTTGTTTAGCCCTCCAACATAGACGTACAAATGCAGCAAGTTGTTCCCAGAGCAATTTTCCACTATTAATAATAACCGTTTAAAATGGTAAACCCTATTAATACCTATTTTGAAGCAATGTCCTATTTCTTATATACTATTTAATATTTGTCTAGAATGAGCGTGGATATGTATCTGTAACATATCCACGCTCTAATATTGAGACATTTCAGGCATAATATTTATTTATTCTAGGGAAATTTATTTTCAGAAGCTATTTTCAAGTTACGTTTAAGTAGTAAGTAGATTAGTAATCTTGAGGTTTTATTAACAATCCTAGTCCCATATAGTAATTTCAATAGGTGAATAATATTGACAGATTAATATACATAGTGGGACTACCTGAGAAAGATGCTTCTACCTATTTTAAACCCTAAGAACACACTTTACAGACGTACGGATGCCACCGAAAGACCAAGCACTTTGATGAACCATTTCCATACCTAGAATCCATTTGCATAGGAATTATTTGACAAAAGCCTCCTATCCTGGTTAAAGCAATGGAAAGTAATCTTCATATTAACTAGAACAGTGGCAAATCATAAATAATTAGCTAATAGCCACGGCACACCTATTACTTGATGAAAAATTCACGATTGCAAGATTTAAGTAGTGGTAAAATGATGTAGTAGGCCGTTTGCAGGTACAAAAGGAGTTTGGAGTTTGCAAACGCCCCCCTAAACCTATCTATGTATAGGTTTTTGTAAATAAATACATGTGTATGTGTTTATATAAAACTCCCTCCTTTAAATTCAGGACACAAACCAGTAATGATTACTCCCCTAGTGGGGGTTTTACTCTCCCTCTGATGTTTGGTAGGGAGCCTGCTAGAGCATATCCTCTGCAAATGGAATATGCCTCAGGAATTATTAGGATTACATCAATCAATGGATGTTTATGAGATCTTCGTATGTATGGTTTACGGTATACGTTAATATATCAAATGCACGCTTCGCTTGATGGTTAAGATTAGATATCAGAACATAATTGACTCACCGATAATGGATACTTGCTGTTCAGGCTGCTGCGGAGCCAGTGTTTTCTTCACCTGTTCCAACTGCTGGGACGCTGCGTGTCTCCACACTGAACCTAATCTTCTTGATTTGACTCTAACAGAGGCGTTGGTAGCACTCGCCTCCTCTGTGGCACCCTCGTTCCTGAAAAAAAACATCATCTGTTAACTACTAAACTACAGCTAACTTATCACAAAAATTGTAGAAGCAGGCAATACCCCTGTCGCTGATGAGCTTAACAACAAATTGGTGTTTATTATGTACATCGAACTTACAACACGATACCATGCAATTATCAAACAGTTTCCTCTGATACCATCAAAGGGAAAATAAAACAACAAAATGACAAGTTATAATTATTTTTAAATACCTACCTCATATTTTTATTTAATAATTATTTGATATTTATCTATTTAAACTTTAATAATATTGTATTACAGTTATAAGACACTAAAAAATAAATATAATAAGAATACTTCGTCTGGCACTTTAATTGCTAGCTTAATAAAATAAAAAGTTCCTCAAGTGAAAATGGCCATGTTTACACGGTGTCTATGCCCCGGGTTACCTCCAATAGAGAGGATTTTCTGATTGCTTCGAAATGCCAGACTTCTCTAAACTGCTTAACTGTAAGGTTTCCCACAAGGGCTAACCTGTGTAATACCAAGGGCTAAATGTCACAAGTTCAAAGGTCACGAGACTTGATGAAAAAGCTACTACTTTTTGTTAAACATTCTCTTGGTAAAATGCACATATCTTTTCTCTTTTAACTTTCTAATATATATACACAGTTCATATAGAGAGAAAGAATTTTGAAGACGCAAATTTTGATAAAGATGCACGTTAGTGTGGCATATAGCTTCCTCGCGTCTTATATTGTATACTTCTATGATTTTATGCTATCACGACCTATTATTGTCGAATTTATTTATTCCCCCCCCCCTCTCCCCTCTTTTTTTTTAAATCCGTAAAAATTATTTTGACTTTTTACATAAATTTAAGAATTAATTCAGCAAGATTTAAAGAGCACCGACGGTTGAAATGAATATGGAACTATCTGCTGTCTACTTTCGATAAACCATCCAAATTAAATTTCATAAAAATCAGAAGAGTACTTTTGAAGTTATAGGTGGAAATAAATGTATTTTTCTGCGCATGTGGCAAAGAAACAAATGGGTGCAGAAGGTTAAAACTTATATGAGACCAACAATAAGTTTATCATGACCTACCATTACCAACTAAATTTAATTAAAATCAGAAAAAAAGTTTTAAAAATATGTTGGTTCCTAAAAATTGAGCGGCAGACTGACAGACACGGAACCAAATATTTTCCTTAATGTCTGATGCAGGTTTCTGTATTAAAATTTTTGAAATCAGATACATAAAATATTTTCGTTCTTCAGAACGATCACAACATGGCTTCCGTTACCTTCGGTAAACCCGGATGCAAAATGATAAGGAATTGAGAAACCCTTTTCTTATAAAAACATTTATTGTAACAAATTATTTTAAAATGTGATAGGTAGATAGATGCAAATTTCAAGGTTTAGTTTATTTTATTGTCCGTTTCTGCATTTTACATTTAAGACATGAAAACCTGTATAGTGATTAAAAGCCGGCTCCATTTTTGGACATACATCTTTTTTAGTTATACCTAGGGTTCTTACAAATTATTCTTTAAATTTTATATTCTTCTAGGTTTAAATATTTAAGTAACTAGTAACCACATAAAGCAAAACTGATAATTAATATTTTTAGAAACTTGAGGGGAGATATAAGGCGTATAAGATATACAATGGTTTTAATTGCTTGGTATTATGTATACAATAAACCACCACATCAATCTAAACTGGTTATTAATAGCACACGTCTAGTGCGGAAAGTAGCATTTTGCATGCGAGTGAGGAGTTTGCACCCGAGCGATAGCGAGGATAGTAAAATAACAGAGTTGAGTACCGTACTTTATCTACGAATGTTTGATTTTAATAAATACAGGAAAAAAATATTTATTAAACTTCCTGTATGTAAGTTCGTATTTCTCTTTTGATAAAGATGACATTAATTCATTAGTTCTATTTCGTGCCGAGGAGTATTTTCCTCATTTTTGTCATAATCATTTAAATTACTCATTGTTTTTCACTAAAAACTCGATATAGACAGTTACTTTAATTAAACAAACAGCAAATTAGTTTTGTTAAATGTAAAGAAACTCGCTAATCGTGCGTTAAGGTGAAGAATTATGAACGCGCATGTGCAATGAATACAACTTCGAAAAGAATCCCTTTCTACGCATCTAAACAGATATAAAATGTATATATTTCGTGTCAATCGTAGATAAAATAATAAACTCTTACTAAGATATAAGCAGTGTAAGATATAAAGAATTTTACTTCCAAGCTTACTTTATAGGCAATCGGATATAACAAAATGCAATTTGAAACATGAAACACTACAAATTTTAAAGATGTCTAACAAAATAGTCAGATTCAAAACTTAACATTGTTATGGCGAGGGAGAGAGGGAAGTTTTTGAATAATGTAAAAAGCATATCGGCTTCTGTTTCGGGTGAAGTCTAACGTTGCTGGCACGATATGACAAGGTTGAAAATCTCGAGAGAGTTGAAATTAATTAATAAGCGACTGTTTTGGGTCTAACGTGAGTGTTGATAATCGATAGCTTGTCTGAAGGGCCCACGCTAACTAGCCTGATAACATCATTTCATTTAGCTCTCAATCATTTCTAATTGGTTATATTTTTAATTAATTAATCATAATTAGGCTTTTCATCCTTTACATTCATAATTATATATTTATTTAGATAATAAAAGCTTACTGGTAATTTGGTATTATTTACAACAGAAATAATAATAATTATGCTACGTGTGGAGTTTGGTTCGGATGCTGATGTGATAAATATTCTATCTCGTGTCAGAAAAACTTAGGATACAAGTATAATAAGTTATAGATCAAGATTTTGCACCCGATATCAAATCTAAAATAGCCAAGCTCTTTGAAATAAAATAAAAATACCATTCTAAAAAACTGGTCATATTTTTTTTATTTTTTTATTTTTTTTTTTTAAATTATTTATTTATTGGTTTCTGTATTCTTCATCGTAGTTGTTTCCATGTGCAACATTTAAGGAAGATTGAAAGACGGAAAGTTGTTCAAAACTGGGGTAAGGGACACGTGCGACGAAACTTACAAAGCAAAGTAATATAAGACCAGTAAAAAGAGAAGTATATAATAAATGCAGAGATCAGAGATGTAAAAGTTTCAATCAGTAAGGACACTCCAGTAGCAATGGATCGAAATGAGCGTAAAGTGAAATTTCAGTGGTCAGACGAAACTGTGCTGGTGACGGAGGGTAATAATGGTGAGCAAATATTGCGCCAACTAACTTTTCCAGATCAGCTGTGAAGAAGCCTACTCTATCTGTTTCGAATATCAATTCGAAACAGTTCAATTTGTAACCTTTCTTCTCTCCTACCTCCCGAAGAGACCCAGAACAAATACAAATATTTTAGTGTTTTTGTTTAATGAATTGACAAAAGAAAAAAAGGGTTCTAAAAAACTACATTTTAAAAATCTTTTTTTTTATTAAAATAACTGTCATAAATAAACAGCATCGCAACTGTTAAAAATAAACCCGAAAGAAATCTGTCAATAGTATATTACAGTCTATAAGATTAGAGTTGGCAAAATCAAAAGGCGGGAAAATTTTGAGGGAAACGATTTTATTGGTCCCCCCATGTTGAATTCAACTTCAGAAAAAAATGCTCTACTCTACCCCTGTTCCACCAAAAAAATATAACATGGCAACACCGATTTTCCCTTTTTATAACCCCAAAACTACCTCCACATTTGTTGTTTCCCGCCTTCGATTGTGCCAACTTTAATGTTATAGACTGTAGGTCGTTTTCATACAACACATTTTCGCATAAAATTTTCATTCAATTACAAATTCATCCAATTATATTCATCTACTTAAATTTATAATAAAAATGTAATATTTTACACCTATTATCGTTAATATGTATAAGGTGTAATAAATTTAAAAAAGGAAAATTGACTCATTCTTGTATTGAAACAGAAATCAATTATCATGTATATAACCTGTCTGTAACCTTCATTTACCGAAAGGAATGTTTATTTTCGGACCAAAATTAGTCGGTTAATTAGAATTGGAATAATTTGAAATGTTTAATTAGTTATCTATAACTATCGTTATCCAAAGAAACGTTTTTAAGTGAAATTATTGTCTCATTTCAAGTATTACAAGCTTTAGAAAGTAAAAGTCAAAGCTTGTTAATACTAAAATAAAAATCGGACCAACAGAAGAAGGCTAAATGGACCAAGAAGAATGGGGACCACGAATCAGGGTTACCGCACTATTTTTCGTGTAATTTATAACCTAAATTCTCAATAATTAATAAAACTAAAGAATAACTAAAGAAATAAAGACGACCAATCAGTAATCAGTTCAAACATAATTACGATCAGAAGATTAAAACGAAGATTTTAAGACAAAACACAAAGAAAATCGTAACAATAGAATTTGTTTATAACACATTTAACATAATTTTAAATGTATTATGCAATCAATGATGCCAAAATCCAATAAAACATCTTATTATAAATCAATTTTATGAAAAAAATATCTCACATATTCAAATTACTCCGGCATTATCATGTTAAGGAATATATATATTTATGAAACTTGAAAAAAAGTAACACTTCAAAAACATAAACAATTTGTACTCAGTTATAAGTAAAATAAAAACCGACCTTATTACTTTAAATATCCGTTTGAAAATAAGATAAAAACATACCTTATACTTATACAGAATCTTCGAAGAAAACAATTAATGCTTTTGTAGGCCAGTCCTTTTAACTATATTAGCAATATAAACAAACCAAATAACAATTCATTTAAACTAAACAACTATACTTCCTGCTTTTTAAAATTACCTTATTTGAATAAGAAACTTTTATATTCAATAATAATTCGAACGATATAAAACTAATCGAGAAAAGATGGCCGATTGCATAAAATGGAAAGGAACAGGGTTGCTATATTCTTTAACCTAAGATTATTTAATCATACCAACATAACAATGAAAAATATTCGATTCATTAATGATAAAATTTCTTAAATGATTTCTTCTATTATATAAATAAATGATTAAATATTATTATTTTTATTTAATAATTATTTGATATTTATCTATTTAAACTTTAATAATATTGTATTACAGTTATAAGACACTAAAAAATAAATATAATAAGAATTTAGAACTCGAATACAATGTAATTATACGTATTTGTTTTTGTTTGTTTTAAAAAAAAGAACAGTAAGTAAATTAAAATTCCTGTAACCTTTTTTTTTTATTTTCTTTTAAATAGTTTTTTTTAACATTATAGAAAAGTAATGAAATAGACTTCTGAGAAAGCTAGGATTTTTTTAATTCTTTACTGAGAAATTAAAATAAATTTAGCTCCATAGAAGCAATTTGCTTGCTTTAAATAGTAATTATAATATGTACTTTATTACTTTATTCTATTTTTGTTTATACTATTCTTAAAGAGGTTTTTTTTTTTTTTAATAAAATTAAGAATTAGTTCTTAATGATATTTTACAGGGTACACATAGCACTGTTATAACTTAAGAATTAGTGTTGCAGCTTTTTTCTTTATTTCGTGGGTAATTATCTATTCAATGAGACAAACAACTTTTTTATTGTTATTTTATTTTTTTTGTTTTTTCGCTATGAAGTGTTAAAGATCGCTAAAATGATTAAAGCGGGGCCTAAACGTTTAAGATAGAGAAAACAAGGTTCTTACCGATATCATAAAGCCTTGTTCACACTAGTAGACATGTAGCGCGATTTTGGTCTCAGAGACAATGTCTAGCGATTTGTCTATAGACATCGGCTAGACAAACGGCGTCTACGGTCTCGTTGCTAGACCAAAAATCGCATGTCTATGGTTTTCCATTCGAAATGGTACACACGCTGCAACGATAGACACGTTGCCCAACATGTCTGCAGTATGGACGCTTTCTGAGACGAGACTTGAGACGAAACATGACTTCTCCTGCTTCTACCAACATTTTTTATTGCGTTAAAGTTATACGACGATCATAATTGATATTCTATTGAATAATGATTCAGGCCAAATTTATAAAAGAAATCTACTAGCCTAATCCTGTAACATTTATTAATCTATTTATCATTATGATTAATAAATTAATTTACCTATACCGTATTTTATATTTATTATTAGTTCTAGGTGATAATTTTAATTTTTAAAGGCAAAAAGGTTGGAAAGAGTTAACATGAAATTCCGATTATCACTTCAATGTTTTCTATGAAGACTTCTAGACGTTAAGTGGCCCACCGTCTCTAGGGATTTAATCATTTTTCTGTGAATCTTTAACTTTATTTCCTATTCTCATTCTCTAGATGTTCCTCCTTTCAATTACAAATGAAAATGTTAGTTTGCCCACGCCCTTGCTCGAGATAGGTTGTTTTGACGATCTTTTGTCAAAGAAAATGTCCAACCGAAAAAATGTTAAAACTAGTAGAAGATTACCAGGCGGCAGTTTGCCTATGGTCATGCCTTGTCTAAAAAACAAATTTTGGTGTAGACGCTAGACCTAGACTCCTAGACAATAGTCGGACTCAGCAGACGTCTACTGGTGTGGACTAGGCTTTACGTTCTAAGGTAACGATTTTAATTAAACTTCATACACATCGTCTAAATTACAATTGAAACAATGCAACAAAATGTGGATAAGTCAGGACACATCATTGTTAAAACAGTCACAACCAAGTGCTTACTGTGAGATTTTGCCTATTTTTCAATCTTAAAGTCGCGTTCTTTTTTATTGGTTTAATCAACTTGTGCATAGAAGTTCCTCCAACGAAGAAAAATTGTTTTTTTCTGTTCTATTTGAGGCAAGCAAGACGAAAAAGAAAATTGGTGCATGAAATAATTACAACAAGAGAGGAGTTCGGCGACATTAACTGTCCTGTGATAAGCCAAAAATCGCTATTTGCCACACGATCTATTAATTTATCTGCTTTTATCAATTCTTTTTCTACTTATCGTCTGTCCACGAAGTAAATTAGTCCACCGCTATAGACCGCCTTCTGATTAACCAGGAAATAATACATGTCTCTAACTCTATAAAATAAACTATCATAATTGGTAATTTTAAAAAAGAATTGTTGTCACAGTATAATTCATAAAATTTCCTTTTATTTTAGCAATGTTTATAATTGGAAATTTTACTTTCTTATGGTCGTGATATGTTTAGCCGACTGCAGATTTAGTTTAGAAGTGATTTTGATCATAGTAATGTTATATTGAACCCCTAACAACGTTCTTAGTAAATTGATATAAATAAATTAAGAAATATCGTTTATTATTTGATCAAAAGTGTCACAAAGTTTAAAAGGATAGATTAGTTTTATGATATAAATTAAGTAGTCTCGGTAATGCTATGAAAGAGTAATAAAGTTTGTTAAAACAAAGTGAAGATTTCCCCGGTTGGAAAGTTATTTTCCAAGTTCACCGGGCTAAGGAACGAGGCGCTCCACGGGATCCTATTAAAGCGTTAATTTATTCAAATCATTAAGGGCTCGTAGGCCGAGGAAAGGTCGTGTTGATAAGTTGAGACACTGTAGTTACAAACCTTCAAAGGTTCTCTTCTAGATATCGAGGATGCCCTTAGGGCTATAGCAACCCTTTCCTTTTCCTTCCTAGCTCCTTTTTACCTTACTAATGATCGATCTTACAAGCCCTTAACTATTCAATAAATTGGCAGTAATAAAGTGAAATTTCTTAATTTATTATGATACAATAATCTTGATTTATTTTGCCGAATTCCAATCCTTATTGAAATAAGGATTATGCGTTATGGTTATAAGGATCATAGCTATGAAGTTTCACAAAATATTCTAATTATTATACAATCCCTCGTGCCTAAAATCTGTTTTATGTGTCCAAACTAAGGGAAATTTCAATTTTTCAATGAAAAATTTCAAGTTTCAGGGAAATTTTCAAATCAGGTTTAGACTCTGAAAGCAGGCTCGTGATATGTCAGCTTAACAGCTTAAAGAAAGCAGGTGATGACCGCAGGGGAGATAGACAGGAATAGGCGTACACAGAGGTAAACACTTTCTCATATGAAGATATTGTGTTGTGTATTTGTTTATGGCCACAGAGAGAGTTCATTCAAAATTAAAGCGTGAAAGGATTGCTGATTATGAAATTCATATGGGGAATACCACCAATTGTTCGAGCAGTTAACAAATTTTAGGAAACAGAGAACGTTTCTTCCAATACTTATAAGACTGAAAGTCAAGACAGAAGACCATGCGCACTGATAGGAGTCAGAATCTGAATCTAGAAAGATCTAAAAGTTCCGGTATAGTCTCTGATTCCGTACCCTACGCCCTACGCGCACATAACCAGTTGCCTGCTTCCCCTATGGCCATTCTGTTAAACTTTGTACACTTTTTATTTCTAGCGCTTATCCTTTGAACTCGGAATCTGTTTCGGAACCAGCTTCAACTGTGGCCTTATGCCTTATCCTACGGTCAGAGTGCAAGCTTGCTCTGACTCAGATTCTGAAAACAGTGCAGTGTAACCAGTTGCATGCAACTGCGGCTCGTTTTTGCGGAATCCGAGACTTGGTATATCGGACTGTAGTTGTATATAACCTTTTTGTTGGTTATAAACAACCAAAACATTTTTATTTATTCCGAAACGTTAAACCAGTTGCCGATAGGCAACTGTTTAGATAAGTTATTAAAATATTTATTTAAAGACCAACAAATCAAAACAAACATTTATCTTTATTGGAATAAATGTGGTCGCCTTAGCTTAGCAATAACAAATCATTTCGAAGTGATTCGTCTTCGGTTCACTATTCGATTGTAAAAATGATTGTTATATCATAGATAAAGAATCAGCGCTGTTCCAAAATGGCACAAAAAATTTGAAAGAATCACTCTAATCGAAATATTTCAGATAAATGTTGGCAATATAAAAATTGCAGAAGAATGTAATATATTATATTTTACAATAGCAAGCCAACAAGAAAATAAAATAATAATATTATCTTATGGACTTACAAACTATGGTTGTTTTAGTAAAAAAAATAAAAAAAAATAGGGTCAGTCATCCAAGCACCTTTGAACTAGTTTCATTTTACCCAGTATTATTCTTTTAACTCAAACATGCGTGATAGGTTACATGCATGGATGGTCTATCACGCGAGATGGTTCTGACCGATAGTTCAAATTAATTGATCAAAACATTTAATAAACTCCAACAACAAGTTAATTGTATGTGTTAAAATATATATTATAAGTGGTAGAACGACGTAAAATATTGTCTCGTCAAAGTACAACAAAATTGATAATTACCTTTATCCAATAAAAGTTAAAACATTTTTTAAAAAAAGGACGCAGAGCGGCGTCTAAGAACTTTTTTAAAATGGCAACAGATGTTAAGTTGAAAAATCGATGTCTTATTTATCTTATAGAAAGGTAGAATCGGTGTGAATTTCAGCTTAATAGGCGATGAAGTTCCCAAATTATTTAGCTTTGAAGTTTCAAAGTTCAAATTCGATATTTTCAAAATGGTGGCAGTGGCAGATATCAAAACGAAACTGCACTGGAAAGGTTCATCTTATAAAGAATAATGATTGGTGGAAATTTCAGCGCAACGCGTAACCGGAAAATTTTTGGTGAATGCAAACATTTCGAACATTTTCCGGATAGCACAACTAAATGTAAGGACTGATTGTTGTACCAAGATTCAACTCTCTAGCTTAAAATTTATGGGAGCAATGTGCAACACAAACAGATAGACACACACACAGACATCCAGCTAAAACCACTCAAATAGTCTAAACACCCAAAAGGGATAATTCCGTTGGAAGATCGTTTTTGGGTAGTTTAGGAAAAAACAATACTTTTTCTTTAAGGTAAGAAAAAATTAAAAAAAAAAAAACCTTTTTTGAAAATGTATACCATGGCAGAAAATTTTAACAATGTCTCACATGACAGACTCCATTATCCTAAACCTTTTATTTGTTCTTTCGTGGTCTAAAAAAGGTTTTAATAAATCACCTAATAACGAGGTAAGATTTTGAAAGAAATCTAAACCCCTTTTGTTTTTCAAACGACTAAAATTACTTCAAGAAAAATAAATCTAAATTTTGAAGTGACGAACAAATTAGTTTTGTACAGAATCGTCCTTCAATATTCATCTATAAAAAAAGAGAAGATATTCGAGTTAATTAAGGCTATTGAATTTTTCTTCGTCTCTTAGAAATTTACCAGCTTCAAAAAAAAGAAGAAAAAAAAAAATCTTTAGCTTCTTAAATTTAATTATAAAAAACAGCTCTTTTCAGCTTTGGTTTGTGAAAAAACCCCCTATTTGAAAAGGAGAGACGTAATAAAAGGTTAAAAGAAGCACAAGGGATTATTGCTTAGAGAAGGGAAAAAGGGAGGCTTACAAAATAAGCATATTAGATTATTCAATTAAAGTAAGATTTAATTTTTAATCTGTATTTTTCCTTTTTTGCTTCCGAGCTTACCAAAGGTAACGGAAGCTATGAGATCGTTCTGAAGAACGAAAATAATTTATGCCCTCCGATTTCAAAAATTCCAAGACAGATATCCGTTTTAGACATCATGGAAGATTTTAGGATCCGTGTCTTTCAGTCGTTCATTTTTGCAAACCCACAAATCTTAGCGTCCAATTTTAATAAAATTTGCATGGTTGGTCATAATTAGCTCGATGTTTGTCCCATATAAGTTTCAACCTTCTGCGACCCTTTGTTTTTCTTCAACTTTCGCACAAAAATACATTTATATCTTCAAAAGTATACTCATTTGATTTTTATGAAATTTGGATGGTTTGACGAAAGTAGACCGCAGAGAGCCAGAATAATTTCAGCCGTCTACATTTTAATATTTTGCTTAATTGATACTTTTTTTATACTTTATTAGATTGTTACTCCCCTTTTTTTTTTTTTTTTGGATATAAATAACTTTGAATAAATAACTATTATGACAATGGGATGTCAAGGTTAAGTCCAATGTACTTTGGGAAATATCACACATTAGTTTTTATAAGGGGAGTAACAGTCTAAAGAAAATCATTCCTCACGCCTTCTTTAGATTGTTACTCCCCGTTGATAATTTAATAAAAGGAGTAACCATCTAAAGAAGTGCCCTTGAATTAATGTGAAAACTCAAGACGATTTTGAAAGTTTAAAAAAAAAACGGGGGAAAATTAAATAAATTAGATAATAATAGGTTTTATTAGTATAAAATCATTAAATTATGGAAAAAATAACTGGAGGAAGCAATATGCCACTTTAATTAGAAGAGTTTTTTTTGTTTACTTAATAAATAAAAATTAAGAATAATTGCAAGATAAAAAGAACTTTTTATATATGCAATACGTTTTTAAATTTTCTGTCATAAATCATGAATTTGAAACCTGTCAAAATGAAGATAGTAAATATGGGACATGTCAAAACAAATCAAATTACTTGCGGATTTTTTTCCGAACTAAATTTCCATACAGTTTGCTGAAAACGGATTAAATTTGGCTGAAAGATGGCTAAAAGTATTAAAATAATGCATTGTCATCGTGTTTTGAGCTATTCTGAAAGTTTCAACTGTCTAGCTACTCGGGAAGTTAATTAAAAATCGATTGAAAGATTTTTACTGGACAAACAAACAAACAAGAAAGCAAGCTAATAAAAACGTAGTTAAAATAAAGCAAGGTATCAATCATTTCATGAAAATTGTATTTAGTTACAACAATAAAATTTCAAGAAAAAAATTAAGCTAAAATTTCGTCGTTTAATTTTATTTTAAGCTAAAATTTCGTCGTAATAAGTCACATCCAAAGTATGTTTGTTTTGCGTTGGGATCAATAAAAAGAAAAAAGAACTTAAAAACCCTTAACTCAAAAACTCCAATCCTTCTAATCTCCCGAAAGCTTTTCCGAAAATTAAATTTTGAAATAAAAGGATTTGACGTGAAAAGTTTTGTCCAGGGAGTAATCTTATTGCTTTGTACCGAAGAAGCGGCCAAATCGGTTCTACGACAATAAAGACAATGGCAGTAAGTATAAACTTTCAAATACTTTCTTGGATATTTCCGCTCTAATGAATATCGCTAAAACAAATCTTGGGAGAGATTTAGAATAATTTTAAAATCTCTCTTAAAAAACTTAAAGAAAGAGGATAAACGTTTATTAAAAAAGGAAAAGAAAAAGAGGGCTTTGTATGGAACAATTTTATGGTAATGGAAAAACTTATATGGGCTTTCTCTGCGATACAATTAAACGTTTATAAACGATTTTGTGGAAAATCGCCTGGAAGCAGGAAGTAATACAGTAGGAGGGTTCCGATTGAGAGAATATTACTGGAATAGAGGGCAAATTTAGTCTCCCCATTTTAAACTCAAAGGAGCTAATCTTCTGCTATTCTTCTTGAATCTGGTAAGGTTTGAGGCTCTTTGTAAAATTTTGCGACACCGAGATAGCTATAGAAGGAACAAAGACGGTCACCTCAAAGTTAAATTTAATTTTTAAGAATGCGAAAACCAATTCTAAGCTCAATTTCCTTCAACTTCTATTATTTTTAAATGGTATTAATTTCTAATAAATTAGTATAAAATAATAACATAGGTATATTTCTTTTGTTAATGGTTGATCTTCAAGCTGGCTAGGAGACTACTCAATTACGGCGTGTATTGCCAGTTTTGATGAAACTTATTGGGTTTCGTCACTTTAAGTTTTGGTATCAATTTGCTTGCACTTCCATTGGGTTTTTTCTATAATTTTAAATTTATTTATTCAAAACGCAAAATTAAAGTCACCTCACTTAACCCCAATTGAACCAAAAAGATGTTTTAATAATTTTTTTTCCCAACTTATCTTGCTCCTGAACAGAGCTAATTATTGAGCTAGGCTTACAAATTTATTTTTAATAAATTTTATAAATTAAGATACCTATATTTTTAAATGAATCCTTTATAACACTAAAAACTGATGTTTAATTTTAGAGCCACCCTGCTATATTACATTCTTTCATCACTTGGTTTAACTGTGTCATCTGATACCTGTCTGTATCAGCTTAAAAAATGTAAATTTTTTAACGCTCTTCCTTTTTTTATGACCTTTCCCTTAAAGTTAGGAAGAGGTTGAATGAAGGGAGTGGCTATATTAACTTATAAAAAATGTAGCAACTCTTCGCATTCTTCTCGTCCCTTACTGATGTTCGCGTTCCACTTTCAAAAGCTACCAAATTAAAGTTAGAAAGTCTCCTGAAAGTTTTAAATTAATAGGAAGCATTCATGTGGGTGGAGATAGAGAGAAGAGAGCAGAAATATAGTCACAAGACCAAATATGAAAGTTCTATGGTATATATAGACGTCAAAATCATGATCTACATTTTATATGAATACCTTGCTATACCGATTTGGAACTTTATAAGCCTACGAGAAAGGACTCTGCTAGATTCAATATTAGGATTTTTTTTTTTAGCTAAAACATTTCCATTCATACGAAGGCAATTGATACCTAATGTAATGTTAGACATTAGTAGGTACACGATAAAAAAAAAGTTGGAACAGAACAGCTCGAACATTTTTTGGTTTTTGAATTCATTACAGTGGCTCTAGATTTCCTTAAATTTCAAATTCAATAATGAAAGTAATTATACAGTATTTATTTAGGTACAATGAAGCGCCAAGTGGTAAAAGTAGTTACTAAGAAAGTGTGAGAACATGAGCGACAGCATTGATTAGTAGTAAACTCAGAGCAAGGAAGGGGTAGAGGAAACAATCCGATATGCAAAGTGGTTCATTATGCTGCCCCCCTATACTAAACCTACCAAGCGAGCTCAATCCGAACTAAAGTGATCACGTGGTCACTGGTCCTTGTCTTAATGGTATTGGTCAATTCTTTGTTCTTCTGGCCCCACAGAATCTTGTCAACAAATCTTTAACAGTAGCATTTATTTGATGTTCCACTCAAAGAAGAACTGTTACACGTTTATTAACGATGTCCCTGCCTTTAGAATATTAATAAGGTTAACAATAAACATTACAGTATTAAAAATAAGAGTATAAAATGTCGTAAGAAATGTCACTTATTCTTCTCAGCTGATTAGTCAGTTTTTTATCGAGATATCGATACTGTTTCACCAAACAAATAAGGGTGCAGCATAATGAACCACTTTTTGAGACCCAGATTCTAGAGTATTGTTCCCTCAACCCCTCCTTGCTCTGAGAGTGTAAACAATCGGTTTGTTTCAAGTTAGTTTTTTAACATTCAAGAGTTCGTCACGGGCAAAAAATAAATTCCGTTTCCAACCCAAGAGGCGACAGTGTTTTATACCGTCCCTCTAAATGTTCTTACCCACGCAGGGATCGTTGCGAACCGTTTAATGAACGGTCCAAAGGATCCTCTTGCAATACCATGTACTGGTTTGAATGACATGTCAATCGTCACAAACATCAACAGAAAGGTTTCCTATATGTTTAGTTTAATTGAATGTTTTAATGGGGTGCGAATTAGAATCACAAACCCACTCCAACCTGACGATGTTCTAATGGAGTACAATATCAGCGCATGCGTATAAAACCTGTCCAAAACCATTCTCGAAAGATCCGCGGGACTATGCAAAGGGCAATGACGGTACAAATATGGGAGAACAAACCTTACAGCTACGTTACAGACAATGTATGTTTACAATATTATTTAGAAAAACAAAATAAACAATAAAAAAGGAACAAGCTATCTTCTAGCAAACTCTAAACACAATTTCCGACTTGCAAATATTCTAGAAGGGCTTAGACAAAAAGGATGACTCCACAAACGTTTTCCTTTAACTACATTCCGAACGAAGAAACATAAATACTCGTCTTTAATTTCCTGTAACCCAAGACTCTGAGATGTCATAAGGAGTTAAATAAGAACTGTCATGAATACAACATTTGAAATAGACTAAAGAAAGAAAATATTAGTGTTTTCAACATAAGGTTTTCAACTTACACTAAACAATGTAAATATACATTTTGTGTAGTGTTAATGATTTAGATTTCATGTTAAAAATTTTATGCAGTAGTTTGCCATAAAGTTCATAATATGTACCTTTATAATTATGAAAATTTGTTTATATATTCATTGATGAAATGAAACTAAAAATAGTTTGCCAATTAGTCTAGAAAGTATTTATCGTGCTTAAATTATATTAGGCTAATACAAACTATTTTGCTGCCGAGCTTAATGAAAGTAGCGGAAGATATGTGATCAAAAAATGTTTTACATACAACTTAACTACTAACTACGAACGAACATAACTACTAATGGGCGCAGAAGCTTGATGATTTGTTGATGCTTGACGGATAGTAGTAGTAGTAAGGTCCTAGTACTAGTACTCGACGGGTCCAACGGACCACTTGTTCGAACCTATCAATTAGGCCATCACTTAGGCCCTTTTTTACTGTATCCGTGGTAGAGAATCCCAGCCACTTCATACATCATACCTCTGTACATTGTACCGCCGAAGCGAGTATGATGGGATCAATAGTGAGCCATATAAATCAGAACGTCACGGCGAGGAATAATCGAACCCCATCTTGTTCCGCTTATTATGATTCAGTTATGGCCGAGCAGACGTGGTAAGTGATTTAACCCACACAGCCACGCTGGCTCTCACGATAGACGAATAAGTAGACAAAAATGTTCCCTGGCGTCAGAAACGAATTTCTTTCTTGGAGTTTTTGAATTTGGAGACATAAAAAAAAATCGTTTTCAGAACGATCTCATTGCTTCCGTTACCTTCGGTAAGCTCAGAAGCAAAAGGTTATATTTTTATTGTATGAGTTAAAACGCTATAAAATTACAAAAATATAGTCCGAAGAGGAATCCTTTTCAAATAAAATCCCGCTTAACGGAAACTGCAGAATAAAAACTCTCGGTTCATACTCTATTTAATGTACATTATCTGTTCTATCCTCCCTTTACATTATCAAAGTCCTGTTATCCGGTTGAATAAACGTTGTATGTTAGAACTAAAAGTTTATTAATATGGAAGATAAAAGGCTGTTTGGTTTGGTGCCAAAGTGCGGAACGCAGAGCACGATTTTATAGTGCTTAAATCACATGGAGTGTTAGTCGTAAACTAAAGCAAGCACTTTCATAAAGTGAACAGAGATTGCTGCTTGCAGGCTTTATTATAGCAGCAAGTAATACTTGGACCCGGTTACCATCACCTAACATAAACTAAGTTTATATGTAGTTAACACTTAACTCTTAGTTATACCTACAGATCATAGATAGTGGCTATTAGACTACTTCATACTGGAAATAGACGATAATTTACTTAAAGCATAAAGCACAATGGAAAGGATGGTTAAACATGCAAAATGCTCTCTTACCATTTATATTTCCCACAGAGGAATGACTTTTTATAGCGACGTTTCTTTTTTAAATGGTAACCGAAAAAGAGATTAGACAAAGGGTTCGTTTGATTACAGTTTTCATGAGCTTGAAATAGTTTGACCTTGGAAGAGTAAAAAAAAAAATAAAATAAGGAGCGTTCAATATAATCAAAATAGTAATATAAATAGTAATATAAATCTAATAAATTTATTAATGTTAGCGAGTATAATTAATATGCATACGTAGGAAAGAGGGAAAAACCTCATCATAGCATAAATAATTGCAAGATAAAAAAAACTTTTTATATACGTTTTTAAATTTTCTTAAACCGTGCCATCGATATATTTGAAATAATATAATCGATATATTTCCTGTTTTGCTGTCATTTAATGTTTATCTCTTATTTATAAAAATCATAAATTTGAAACCTGTCAAAATGAAGATTGTAAATATTATGGGATATGACAAAACAAATAAAATAACTTGCGGATTTTTTCCGAACTAACTTTTC